>JAMYXO010000571.1:0-17500 GCA_033310375.1 Conus canariensis
TCATTGCCCTGCTTTTTGGATTTTGTGTGTTCTTGGATATTTTATGATTGCTGATTTTATATTTTAATTGTTATTGTAACAGTATATCTATTTTGTTTTATTGCTCAGGACTTTGCTCTAGAATTAATGCAATGGACCATTGTAATGTAATTAATACTGATACTGGATTACGCATTGGTCACCTAAATGTTTATCATCTGCCAAATAAGATTCATGATGTCTGTTTTCTTCTAAACGAATCCCCTTCTATTCATCTGCTTGGTCTTAGTGAAACTCGCCTTGACTCCCGTTTCACTGATACAGCTTTATCCATAACTAACTATAACTTTGTCCGACGCGATGCACATCACTCTGGTGAAACAGGACTTGGAATATATATTCATCAAAGCATCGCTCACTGTACAAAAAGGCGGCGTGACCTTGAGCCTGATAATGTTGAATGCATGTGGCTGCAGGTAAAACCCTCCAACTCAGCCCCTCTTCTAGTTGGATATGTGTACAGGAATCCCGCTGCCACTTTCCTTTGGTATGACAACTTTGTACACATGATGGATGATGTATATAAGAGCTATCCAAATGTCATTCTTCTCGGTGATTTTAACATTGATCTGTTAAAACGGCAGCCTGCCTGGGATGCGACCACCACACTTTTTGGCTTGCATCAGCTTATTCATAGTCCAACTAGAATCGCAAAGACATCTTCTACATTGCTGGATCATATCTACACGAACAACAAAGCCATGGCATCCAATATAACAGTGGGCAACAAAAGCATAAGCGACCACTGTCTCATTTTGTGCACTTGGTCTTGTAAACTTCCAAAGCAACAGAATAAGGGCCACACAACCATTCAATATCGCTGCTTCAAAAATTTCAGTAAGGATGAATTTTTCCTCGACTTAAGCTTAGCTCCTTTCTACAGTGTACTCAATTACACAGATCCAAATGAAGCGTATAATACCTGGTATAATATCTTTCTCTCAATCGTTGATAAACATGCCCCACTTAGAAGAAAAAGGGTAAAACACAGAGTACTTCCCAGCTGGCTGACAAAAGACATTATTATAGAAATGGCACTAAGGGATGCACTTAAAACCGCAAAAAAAGTAGATGAATATAAAAAGCAGAGAAACAGAGTATCAGATCTGGTTAGAAAATCAAAATCTGAGCATTTTAGGAAGCTGATAAACGCAAACAGGGATACAGCATCATTATGGCGTGCTGTTAATGAAATAACTGACAAGTCGAGAAAGAAATCAGATAATACTGCGACTATGTGGTCTGCTAACACTTTCAACAATCATTTCCTTCAGGCAACTGAATCAGTACAAACGGCTGCCAGTGTCACATTCTTTAATCGATATGAGACTCCAGCTGTTCTCCAATCGTTTTGTCAAGAACGATTAAATACTAGAGATTCATTTAGCATCCCCTTGCTTGCTATTAATGAAGTTGGTTCCTTAATTTCAAAACTTAAAAATAAAAAAGCAATGGGTCCAGATAACTTAAATGCTTCTATACTCAAGCTTGCTCTACCTTACATTGTTGATACCCTTACGTATGTTTATAATTTGTTTATTGATCAGAATGTCTTCCCATGTGGTCTAAAGGCAGCAAAAGTCATTCCCATACCCAAATCAAGAGATCTCACTGATTTAAACAATTTTAGACCAATATCGCTTTTATCTGTTGTATCGAAACCTCTTGAGATGCATGTTCACAAACACCTAACTAAACATATGGAACATCACAAACTGTTCCACCCATTTCAGTCAGGCTTTCGTCGAAATCACTCATGCCACACGGCCTTAACACGCCTCTGTGACACATGGCTGTCAGCCATCAACGAAAGAAAACTCACTGGAACTGTTTTCCTCGATTTTAAAAAAGCGTTTGATCTTGTAGACCACAACATATTATTAAAAAAAATGACTGCATATGTTCAAAATCCGGCAGTAGTCACCTTCTTTCAGTCATATCTTGAAAACAGGACCCAGCGTGTTTACTTAAACGGTACTTATTCCTCTGAAGGAATAGTGAGCTGTGGAGTTCCACAAGGCTCTGTCCTTGGACCTCTTCTCTTCTGTATTTTTATAAATGACCTACCGATGCACATATCTCACAATGATGTCATCTGTGATCTGTTCGCTGATGATAGTTCTCTTCACTGTAGTGATACAAACATCATGTGTGTACAAATATCGTTACAACAAAGTATAACTGATGTCTTAGAATGGTGCAACCAAAACCGAATGGTGCTTAATCCGCACAAAACAAAATGTATGGTCCTAGCATCAAGACAGAAACATCAACGACAGCATCTTATGTTGAGCCTAAAAATGAGTGAAACCTTGATCGAGCAGGTTACCGAACACCGTGTCTTAGGCGTGATCATTGATGAGAACTTTAAATGGCAATCACATATAAATCATGTTTGCAAACAGTTGGCTCGCAGTTTGTTTTTACTCAATAAACTCAGTTATTATGTTGAACCACACATCCGGAAATTATTTTTTGAAGCCCATTGCCTCTCTCACATCAACTATGCGTCCACTGTCTGGAGTGGTGCCGGTGAAAATCACATAAAAAAGATCAACTCTATGCATAGACGGGGAATTAAGCTGATTCTTCCCGACAAGTCTCTATCAACCACGGGCAAATTCGCAAAACTAATGATGTTACCACTGCAGAGCCAACTGACCTATAATAAGGCAGTACTAATGTTTAAAGTCCATGCAGACATGGCGCCAACATATCTTGCTGAGTTTATCCAAATGGCAACAACACGATATGATTCAAATAATTACATTTTACCACGTGTCCGCATTGATTTGTTCAAATCTAGTTTTGCATTTTTTGGTCCATCTGTGTGGAACTCTCTTCCTCCGTCTGCCAAAACATGTCAATCACTGCCGTCCTTCAAATCAGCAATACTTAAACATTTACTTGAACAATAAATCTAACCTTTTGACCATAGTCTCAACGCCCTACTTTTATGCTTGCCTCTATATTAGCTAATGAAAATGTGTGTGTGTGTGTGTGTGTGTGTGTGTGTGTGTGTGTGTGTGTGTGTGTGTGTGTGTGTGTGTGTGTGTGTATGTGTGTGTGTGTGGGGGGGGGGGGTGGATGTGGGTGTGCGCGTGAGTGCGTGTATGTGGGGGCGTGTGCATGCATGTGAGCGCGCGTGCATACGTGTCTGATTGTGTTGTGTAATTTTGCAATTTTTTTTTTTTTTAATTCTATAATTATTATTCTTATTACTATTGTTATTGTTAATATTATAATGTTGCTATATTCTTCATTGATTCTGTCATTATTAGTATGTGCAGTCTGTTAAGTTGAATGTTGTAGAATAGCAAGGACAGATTGGAAGAATAGGCACTGCCTAAAATCTCTATCCTTGAGTAATAAAGTTTTTGAGTCTTGAGTCTTGAGTCTTGAGTCTCTCTCTCTCTCTCTCTCTCTCTCTCTCTCTCTCTCTCTCTCTCTCTCTCTCTCTCTCATGGATTTTCTCTGGCATTAAAAGAACATTGTTAAAGGGTGTCAATACCTACATTTCGGTGCGTTTCCGTAGCAATTTTTGTCAATGTTTTGGCTATGAAATGACGTGTGTGTGTGTGTGTGTGTGTGTGTGTGTGTGTGTGTGTGTGTGTGTGTGTGTGTGTGTGTGTGTGTGTGTAAGCACTGCTGCGTCATTTTTTGCAATTGGGGTTTTGTGCCAGAGTGGTTCTAGTCAGGATGCAGACCCTGACTGAATGCACAGTTAGAACCACCGAAAAATTCTCAAGCGAAAATCAAACAATGTTCTCTGGTATCGATCCACTCCGTGCAATATGTCCTCTAATATCCATGTTTACCCATCACTTGCTGTTCTGGAGGTCGCTGGATTTGGTGTCTATACCCTTGGTGGTGAGACACCTCAGCATTACACACAGTACGGTTCTATTTGGTGCCAACTGTGGACAGACTGAGCAGGCTGGGTCCCAATGATGAGTCCCAGTCAGGGACGAAAGTCAGCACTGAATAGGCTCTACAAAATAGCTCTGTTTTCATAACAATTCATGACATGTTGATTGCATACGTGTTTATGTTTATACTTTACCATCCTCTCTTTATTCCTATTTTCTTTTGTTTTACCCATCCCGAACTTTTAATTTTTATCTCTACAAATGTTATCAAATCACCATATGTACAAGATACTTCGACAACATTGGTCCTTGATGAATTATGCATATGCCGTGGTGATGTTACTGTTCGGTACATCTTTCTTGACTGTTTTAATGACGCGTTTCGCATAAAGAATTGCACCATTTACAGACCCTAGGAATTCCGATGTCATTGCCTTTTTTGGATCTGGTATCAATAGGTATTCTTGGTAAGTTAATGGTAATCTTTTGTAGAGTTCATTAACTAACATTCTTCGATTGCACTTTACCTCACCTCAGATGTTCAACTTATTGTAGCATCTTAAACTGAAAAGAAATACAGCCTCACAGCTTAACTAATCCTCATGATAGTAAGACTGCACTATAGTTCCCATAGCACAAGGAGAACTAAAGAGATTACTGTCCTAGCATCTGCTATTTTAACAGTAATGTTAATTAACACAATCACAGCAATGACGGAACCCTCATAAAATGACCAACCACCAGGTCTTTTTGGCAGGATACAGAAGGGAAAATTAAGATTCCTCACCAGGCTTTCCGTGAATTGGCAGCCGAAATGAACATCTTCTGCCAGAGCCCGCCAAGAACCCGAAAGCTCGTCGTTGCCACATGACGTACATTCCAAAACAGGTACAGCAAGAACACTTTTCTGGTCCACAATGGAGCTGGTGCTGCACTCAGACACAAAAGAAGAGAGTTGCAGACCCCTCACACTGCCTCATAGGACATTCAACAAAGGAGCTTGAACAACGAGTCTTACCTGGCTTCAAACGAAGCGCAGTCTCTGCAGATCAAATTCTGCACCCTGACTGTAGGAACACTCCACATGAAGAACCCAGATGTTTCAAATGGAACGAACCAGCCAAAGTCCTATTTCACTTAAAGACAGACGTAAATAATTTATCAGGCTGAGTAAGTCAGACCGCAGACCAGACCTTTTTCCCCGAGGCGAGAGACAATGCTATCGATCAAACAACCTCTCTTTCTTAAACTAAACCACGTCCAGGACAGTTCACTTCGGATGTTGTCTTCTCATACGAACGCTAGAAAACAAACAAAAAACAAAACAGATGGCAGACAGATCTATATATTCCACCGAAAATGCATTGATACGCATGACCCTGGTGATTTTGTCTCTGCATTTTTTATTCTCAAGTTATCATTTTAGTGGCTGAACACCTATTAGCCCTAACTGTTTGTTCCTCACGGCATATTTTATTAACTTTTAATCATTAAGCCAATCAATGGAACATTGCATTTAAGCAACGACTGCTAATCACAATCTTTACTTACTGTATGCATTGATATAACTGATGACACTGGAACAAAAATGGTAAATGTAATCACCTTAACTGTTGACTTCCTATGCATTCTTGATGGATCCTCAAGCATAACGGTTCGAATATTTCCTGGCATATTGACTGGTCTTTATTCATTTATTCTGTGCAGGTCAGTTCCTTTTAGTACTTTCCTTCCTTCATCACTACTTTGGAAGTGGCCTTGGTGATGAGAATATCACAGAGCTTTTGGAGAATCACACTTGCTACCAGGTATTGGTAGACACAATTGTTGCACTTTAGTACTGTCATTATAGTTCACTGGTTCAGTCAATAGTTTTTGATGTTCACAGTCGTCTTAAAGTAAGGTTGTGTCCTCTCTGTGTGCCAGTGAGTGTGTTGGCTCGACGGCTGTCCTACAACAGCTCTGAAAGGTTCACCTCTGTGAGTCGTGCTGTGGGTGATACCCATCGTCTGTGATTTGGTTCTGCCCTGTGCATCACAAATTATCTCCTAGCGGCAATGGCTCAAACGTGCTTGGGCTCGATTCTCACAGAGCCATTTGATTGAGGTTTTTCGTCCCCAGTCAGCTCCTACCCTGATTTTAGTTTGCTATGGGAACAATCGGGAAGACTGGGACCACACAGTCAAGTGTCATCCACTTCATGGATGTGTCTCTGAGTGATGCTCAAATGTTTTGACCAACACTGCAGGTACATGTATCTTTCTAGCCTGGTGGATGCCAGTAGAAAGAAACTCGTGGAGAGCGTGGCAGCAGAGAGTCCTCAGAAGAGAAGCCCCCTTCAAGCAAGTGTTTCGGCCCTTATCTCCTGACACTCTAGGGGGGTTGGGCCACACCCGGTTCATGACTCCGGATGTCCCTCTGCTGCCCCTTTTTTTCCCATCTTGGGACGAGCCATGGCTGGGATTCGAACCCATGACCCTCTGGACATGCTCATTTTCCACTTAATGACTCGCGCTTTAACCACTGAGCCACAGGGACACCTGATATTTGTAGGGAAATTAAGCCTTATGAAGTTCACTTTTGTTCCTCCTTGACCAGATCCAGCTTGAACACCTCTCTGCCGCTTCTGCCATTGCTTTCAGGGCTCTGGTTTTTTCCTTCCCTGCAACTGAGAGCTGTTTCATGAGGCTGTATGCAGACGTTCCTACAAACCCCCTAGCTCCAATTTCTGCAGTGAGGACTTTGACCTGATAGCCTTCTCTCCTCAGGCTGTTTGCCAGATCAGCATACTTTTCAGTCTTGTAGATTTGAGCTGCCTCCATTCTGTTCTCATATGGCACCGTGAGCTCGATCATGATCAGCTGCTTGGTTGACTTAGAGTGGACTACTATGTCTGGTCTCATGCCACTCTTGCTGATGATCTCTGGGTGACTCTTCCATTCTGGGAGGTCTGCAGTGCACTCCCAGTCATCTGCCCCGTCCAGCAGACTCTGCCTGCATGTTTCGAGTGGCACTGTTGTTCTTGGCCATGATTTGCTGCCTCCTGCCGTGAAGAATGTTGCGGGTGCTTTTGGAGTCTTGATTTTCCCTTTTGTGGTGTTGGTACTAGCCCAGACTACTTGTACAATTTCTTTGAGCACTTGGTTGTGCCTCCATGTGTACCTTCCTTGAGCCAGGGCTACTTTACATGAGCTTAGGACATGCTCCACTGTTTGTTTTTCATGGCAGAGGGGGCATGCAGGATCGTCTGTTTTCCCCCACTTCACCAGGTTTGCATTTGAGGGCAGAAGGTCATATGCAGATCTGAGAATGAAGCTGATCCTGAGCGGGGCCATGTGCCAAATGTCATTCCAAGTGAGACTTCTTTGGAGTGCATTCTCCCACGTTGTCCATTGCCCTTGCTGGCTCTGCTGGACTGCTTTTTGGAGTCTTTTTTGGTCTTCTTCTTTTCTCATCTCCTGAATCATCATGTCTCTTTTGGCTTTTCCTTTGGCCTTTGACCACCATTCAGTTTTGGTCACCCCCAGTCCCTGTCTGTTGGTCTGTGTGTGTCCTGTTATTTCTCTGATCTTGAGACTTTCTTTTGCAGAATCCATCGCCTCTTGAACTTTCCATTTTCTGCCTGTCTTCAGCTGGGGCTTAATTGCTTCTACCACCTTGTCTTCTGAGTCCTCCAGCATGCTTTGAAGTCTGATCTTCCCTGCTTTGTATTCCTCCAGGATGGATTTCAGGGGTAGTTTCAGCTTTGCTTGGCGACAGTACAGCGCTATGTCAGTCAGACAGGGTGGGACACCAAGCCATTTCCTTGTGAACTTGTTGATTTTGGCTTCCATTGCCTCCACTATGCTGGTGCAGATGTCGTATATCATCAGAGGCCATAGCAGCTTTGGTATCAGCATGAACTGCAGACACCAGACCTTGTATTTGCCAGGGAGCCCACACTGGTCAATGGTCTCCAAGCCTTCCTCCGCCATCTGCTTGGTTTCTTTTGCTCTTTGTGTGTCTTTCAGCGTATCATCATACCATCTTCCAAGGCTCTTGACTGGTTCTTCTGTGACTGTTGGAATGGCCTGGTTGGCAACACTGAAGACCACAGATCCGGCCACTTTTCCTTTCCTCAGTGAGAGACTCCGTGATTTCTTTGGCTTGAACTTCATTCTGGATGAGGCAACTATGTCGTCCAGCCTCTCCAGCACATGACGTGTCTCGTCTTCTCTGGATGAAATCACTGTAGTGTCATCCATGAAGGCCTTGAGAGGAGGCATCTTGTATCCATCGCCAAGGTCTGTTTGTCTCGCGTTGTTTGTTGCTGCTTTCAAGATGAGTTCCATTGCCAGCACGAACAGTATTGGGGACATTGCACAGCCCATTGCAATACCCACTTCCAAGTTGATCCAGTCTGTTGTGTACTCCTTGGTAGAGAACCGCATTGAGAAGCCATTGAAGTACTTCTTGAGCATGTCGCGGATGTTCTTTGGCACATGGTACATCTCAAGAGCCAACTGTATCATCTCATGGGGCACAGATCCATATGCGTTTGCCAGATCAAGCCACACTACGTCCAGGTCTCTCTTTTCTGTTTTTGCTTTTTGGATTGCGTCCCAGATCATTGTGGCGTGTTCTACACAGCCCGCCACGCCTGGGATGCCACCTTTCTGGACTGACACATCCAAGTACTTGTTTTCCATCAGGTACTTGGTCAGCCTTGCTGCCATGACAGAGAAGAAGATTTTCCCTTCGACGTTCAGTAGTGATATTGGCCTGAACTGGCTAATGTCACTTGAGTTTTGCTCTTTGGGGATGTACACACCATCTGCCGTCATCCACTGGCCGCTGATCTTCTGGTTTCTCCAAGCCGATCGCAGCAGCCTGTGGAGCCACTCCAGCACCTTGGGACATTTCTTGTAAAGCTGGTAAGGTATTCCGTTTGGCCCTGGTGATGATTTGGCTCTGGCTTTGTCGACCACCTTCTTGATTTCCGCCAACGTTGGAGGCTTGCCATTGAACTGTTCCTCAGGGTTGGTTGGCCACACCAGACCTTGAATGTCGAGTGGTGCTTTGCTCTGTGGGTCAGAGTATGTTTTCCTCAGATGCTGCTCAAGAACTCCTTTGTCCACACTTAGGGTCCCAGATTTTGGCTGCTCAAACAGTGTTCTGGCAAACTGGAAGGGGTCTCTGAAGAAGCGCTCTTGTGTCTTCTTCTTTTTGCTCTTCCTCTTCCTCGCAGATTCCGCTTTGCTGAGGGCACTGTGTTTTTCTTTCAGGTCTTTCCACAGTTTTTCCAAGCCTTGTTTTTCAGCTGGCAGTGCGGTCTTCATTTGCATCTTGAGGTTTTTCTTTTGGACCCTGATCTTGTCCATCTTTTCTTGGCGTCTGGATTTCTTTGGAGGTGTTTTCTCTTTGGGTAGTTTTGCTCCATAGGCGTCTCTACATGTGGCATACACAATGTCCCCATATGTGGCTAGTTTGTGTTCCAGGGTGCTTTTCCCTATCAGTGCATCGAGTCTTTGGACGATTTTTGCATCCAGTTTCTCCCAATCTTCAGTTTCGTTTGCTCGTGGCAAGTTGAGTTTCAGGCGCCTGGCATCGAGGGCCTGTGCAAATTCCTCATCCGAACCAACAGCGTGGATGTCCTTGGCACTGTGGTTTAAATCCTGGCCTTGGTCTTCCGACGTCTTATCTGCTGATGCAGTGCGCTGCTGCTCATTCAGATGAGTCTTCACACATCCCATCTTTGTTCTGTGGATCTTCATGCCACGGGTGGTAGCGAAACGCTTTCCACAGACACATGGATATTCCATTTGGTCCATGTTCATAGTCCGTTTGGGATTTGCAGTCATGAATGGTTGAGCACCGATGGATTCATCATTCTCTCCCCCTTTCGGTGAATCCTGGGAGCATCTTTTCCTTTTATTTTTAGTAGCCACATGTTTAAGGCAAAGTGGGGAGCCAGCCCACAGAGCCCTTGGTTCTGGTCTTTCCCAGTGTCCTCCGGTCTTTCCCGGACGTCCTCCGGCCTATTCCCGGAAGTCAATGGTTTATCCATGCATCAGTAGAAAGAAACTCGTGGAGAGCGTGGCAGCAGAGAGTCCTCAGAAGAGAAGCCCCCTTCAAGCAAGTGTTTCGGCCCTTATCTCCTGACACTCTAGGGGGGTTGGGCCACACCCGGTTCATGACTCCGGATGTCCCTCTGCTGCCCCTTTTTTTCCCATCTTGGGACGAGCCATGGCTGGGATTCGAACCCATGACCCTCTGGACATGCTCATTTTCCATTTAATGACTCGCGCTTTAACCACTGAGCCACAGGGACACCTGATATTTGTAGGGAAATTAAGCCTTATGAAGTTCACTTTTGTTCCTCCTTGACCAGATCCAGCTTGAACACCTCTCTGCCGCTTCTGCCATTGCTTTCAGGGCTCTGGTTTTTTCCTTCCCTGCAACTGAGAGCTGTTTCATGAGGCTGTATGCAGACGTTCCTACAAACCCCCTAGCTCCAATTTCTGCAGTGAGGACTTTGACCTGATAGCCTTCTCTCCTCAGGCTGTTTGCCAGATCAGCATACCAGGATATATTATGAAGTAAGTGTAGAGTACGGTCATGTCATGCAGTCTCAGACCAGAATGGAAACCGTAGCTTCGTCTTCATCATCCACAAAAAGTCTCAAATTCCGATACCCTTCATGCTCTGCTCTCATGGTGACCTTAGGTTCGATAAACTCTCCAGGTCTATCGCATTGATTTGGTTGTGTCGGGGTCACTGCTATCGGCAAAACCACGGGGACTGTCGTTGGACAGACATGGTAGTGCCCCCGAAAGAGAGAGCTTAGTCCCTTCGGCTGTGCGACTAAGCAATTACTGTCGTTAGTTGGGTGCTTAGTAGGTGGTGTTCTGAGTATGTTGGATTAGAACAGTCACCACTGAACACCAAAGTGACTCAGCAGCAGTGCAGCGTCTCCTCTGGTAGGTTGCCTCATGACGACCTGATACTTACTGCTCCCTGTGAATTGCCTGTGCCGGCACTGTGGCGGATCAGGCCTGGCTGTGGCTGTGGATGAGGGGAGACGGAACGAGTGGTGTGACTGAAGTGACACTGAAATGGCACAGAAGTTGAGACAGAAACAAAGTTTTTCCATTAGCAGTGGTACAGTTTGCTGTTCGACAGCGTAAACACTATGGTGACAGCGACCCGGGAACTTTCACTGTTGATCCCTTTTGACGACCACGAACTCAGCGCGGTGTTAACAGTGGAAAAATCCAAGAATCTGGCTGCAAAATATGGGACACATAACTTTTACTTCAAAGTAAAGTTAGACGAGAACAAAAACAAAATAACAATGATACAAAATAAAGATAATTTCCAAGCCTGTGCTGCAAAAGGCATAGCAGTATTACACTCTTTGTATTGACTTTCCTTCAGTCTCTCCTTTCTCTCCCTTTCGGTCACTCCATCTGTTTCCACCTTGGGGATAAATGTCAGCTGCAGACTCAAAATGTGAGTGACGTTCCTACATGTTAAGTCTTACGACTGTTCTTTTGGTACTTGTTTATGATCATCGTCTTAGTGGTGTAGAATAAAACATCATGGGAAAGATACAGAGCCCTATCATCTGTCATTTATGCTGTAACTGTAAGCAGTCTCCCAGCCTGGTTTGAAAGCACTGGCAGTCTTTTGTGCACGTGGTCAAAGTTTTGGTTGCGCCGCAGTTTAGGTGGCCAGTGGGCTGCCAGAGGCTTTATTCAGTTATTCCGTCTGGTGCAGTTTGGGAGGCTGGTGTTGAGGTTGGTGTTGAGGTTGGTGGTAGGACCAATGGTAGACGTTGTCTCGTTCTGCACAGAAGCTATGCAGTTATTAGTGATGACTTTTAGCAAAAAGCTATGGGTATTGTTGCACTTGCTGTGGGAATGTAGTTTGTTGTCTTGTTGTCACTAGCGCTGCTTTCTCCTTTATTTTGTTCAATTTGTGTTGCATCATGTTGTCTGGTATCTGTCGTGAACGTGTCTACTTACATTGTTACGTTCCAGTCTAATTTTTGCTGTTCAAATGGTTACACACCACAGGGATCATGTATTTTGTCAGATCAGTGTACGATTTATCTAATGCTGTTGTACTGTATTGTCTCTCCTTTGTGTTTGTTGTGGGAAGTGACTGATTTGCGTGCATCTGGGTCTGTGAAATATCAGGAGTTATTCTAATTACGTGCTGTATGTCATGAGTGTGGAGAATGAAGTGATCTGATAGGAATCATGCTAGACAAGGAGCCAAGAGGTTGTGTTATCAAGACTGTTAGAAGTGTAACTAGAGGAAATGTGTGACATACGCCAGTCGTCAATAGTTTGGAATTGAAATGAGCTGTATCCAGTTTCTTCTAAAAGAAACATATGCTCGTTTTTTGGTGTTTTTCGTTTGTTTGTTTGTTCGGGGAGGGGGGGGGTATCCCTGGGGAGGGGGCTCTGCCATCTTCTATGCCACCTCAGTGACATTGCACTCACGCTGCTCATTCAGCACTCCGGGTGGAGCGCACTCAATTTGGAAGCAGGCCTGTTTTTTTTCCCTAGCGTCTGTTTCGTTATTACTATAGCGATATTGCAAACTGTATCAAAGACGTGTAAATGGACTGCATGCGAGGAAAATGTTTAAATTACTGCATGCATCCTTATATTATCTTAATAAGTTTTTTGGCTGGTGCAATGCAAGTGTCCGCTTTTATTTGTTTATTTTAAATCTGGGACACTAAGGAAAGACTATAGGTGCGTATAAGAAAGAAGGTGTGGTTGTGTTCGAATATTTCTGAGCAGAAACAAGGACTTTTTAGTTAGTTTTGAGATGTGAGATACTTCATGAGGTGACAAAAAAATCATGTTGTAGTTTTAGCCATAGTGTACACACTTGTTTTCAAGCACATTCATCCATTCAGTTTTGAACTGCAAGGCAAAATGTATGACCATAGTGACCACACTTGACAAACCAACTTTGAAGGCAGCCGACGCGATTTCTGTACACTCATTTTGTACTTTTGAAAAGGCGTGCTTCCTGAAGAATGACTTTCGAGTTTGTCTTTGGATTTGGCGAAGCAGTCTCCTTAGAAGACAAAATTATTCAAGTGGTATAATCAACTTCAGCTAAAAAGCTTTGAGACGAGAAGCCTACCAGCCGAATAACTCTGGCAATGCCGGTGATCCAGGACAGTGCCGTAGTAACATGTCAGGAGAAGCAGGAGAAGCTGGCCACTTCAATGGGAAGGGTGACTACAGTTTCGCACAATCAGCCTGGTGGCAGTACACGTTAAGCCTGTTGGAACCTTCACAACTAAACTGAAGTGCGCATGTTAAATTAGAAAAGAATAGTATATTCATAAGCTAAGAAAAGTTGTAGAGAACGATTCAAATTGCGTCTGAGAAATCCTGACCGCTGATGAAGTGTATTCTTTTCAACGCCGTCTGGAAACCATGCAATAATTAGCTGTGTGGGTATTCCCAGGTGAGGACTAACCTGCTGCCAAACAAAGAGTGGTGAGTTTCTTCCCAACTCCTCCCATGTGGACACTAACCTCCTGAGAAAATGAAGATATAAGCACTGCTTAACCAAATTCTGAAGAAAAAAAAATTCAAACACCGTCTGTGCCGGTGCTTACATGGCGGCAGCAGCTCTTGACTCCCTGGCCCAATACAGCGTGAAGTCGATCACTCATCCACCTTACGTGCCAGGTTTGGCTTTCTCTGACTGGTTTCTGTCTCCTGTCTTTGAAAAGCAATTGCGTGGAAAGAAGTTCTATATCTCTGAAGATGGCTGGGTTCTATCCAGAGTGTAACCCCCACAGTAGCCCAGTCAACGTGATCGAATATCTTCGACACGTTGTTTGAGAATATGAGCAGGTGCGTCAGCTTTGCCATAGTTTGGAACTTATTGAAAAGCCCTCGTAGTGTGCGAAAAGAAAACGTAACTGATGCAGGGCAGAGTATTGTGGTACAAAACCTGACTGGGACATCTGTCTATGCTATGAAATTGTAGATCCTCTACCGTCAGTGCAGATGATGTTTTTGATAACAATCTCCTAACTTGCAAAACGTTTTGACAATAGTGAGTAAAAGGATGTCCTCTTGAACTTGACGAGTGAGCGCTTCGTTAGGGTACACAAAGAATGTCTTATCCCACGTATGAAAAATGAGAAAGCGAGACTTGCCTTTTAAAGGCATCTAATATGCTGTGAAACTCAGAACGAAAGAAAGACCTGAACTGGGAATTGAGTGTTATCTGACTCAGTGTTGATGTGTGTGTGTGTGTGTGTGTGGTGGTGGTGGTGGTGTGCGTGTGCGTGTGTGTGTGTGTGTGTGTGTGTGTGTGTGTGTGTGTGTGTGTGTGGTGTGTGAGTGACATTAAAGAAATCCATAGCGTGCAGTTGTTGAACGAATGATGTGATCATTGGAAGCTAGAACAACAACTAAGTTGGAAAACCATCAGGTTAGCAGTGGACAGAGGGTACCTGCTGCACCACTTCACATGGTTTACTTCTGCCATTGTGTGTCCACTGTTGTCCTTCCTGTCCCTTACTCAGCTGAGGGGGCTGCCAGTTCAGTGGTGTCTTACTGCTATAGTGTTTCCTTTTTTAGTTAAGCTTAGCTGTCCTAACAGTCTGGACCCTTGTCTCTCCAACCTGTTTAGTTCAGTTGAATGAGCCCACCAGTCTTTTCTGGTCCCGTGGCTCTCCAACCTGTTTAGTTCAGTTAATGGTCACCAGTCTTTTCTGGTCCCTGTCTCTCCAACCTGTTTAGTTCAGTTAATGGTCACCAGTCTTTTCTGGTCCTTGCTCTCCAACCTGTTTAGTTCAGTTAATGGCACCAGTCTTTTCTGGTCCTTGCTCTCCAACCTGTTTAGTTCAGTTAAATGGTCTACCAGTCTTTTCTGGTCCCTTGTCTCTCCAACCTGTTTAGTTCAGTTACATGGGTCTACCAGTCTTTTCTGGTCCCTTGTCTCTCCAACCTGTTTAGTTCAGTTAATGGTCTACCAGTCTTTTCTGGTCCCTTGTCTCTCCAACCTGTTTAGTTCAGTTAAATGGTCTACCAGTCTTTTCTGGTCCCTTGTCTCTCCAACCTGTTTAGTTCAGTTAAATGGGTCTACCAGTCTTTTCTGGTCCCTTGTCTCTCCAACCTGTTTAGTTCAGTTACATGGTCTACCAGTCTTTTCTGGTCCTTGTCTCTCCAACCTGTTTAGTTCAGTTAAATGGTCTACCAGTCTTTTCTGGTCCTTGTCTCTCCAACCTGTTTAGTTCAGTTAAATGGGTCTACCAGTCTTTTCTGGTCCCTTGTCTCTCCAACCTGTTTAGTTCAGTTACATGGGTCTACCAGTCTTTTCTGGTCCCTTGTCTCTCCAACCTGTTTAGTTCAGTTACATGGGTCTACCAGTCTTTTCTGGTCCCTTGTCTCTCCAACCTGTTTAGTTCAGTTACATGGGTCTACCAGTCTTTTCTGGTCCCTTGTCTCTCCAACCTGTTTAGTTCAGTTACAATGGGTCTACCAGTCTTTTCTGGTCCTTGGTCTCTCCAACCTGTTTAGTTCAGTTACATGGGTCTACCAGTCTTTTCTGGTCCCTTGTCTCTCCAACCTGTTTAGTTCAGTTAAATGGGTCTACCAGTCTTTTCTGGTCCTTGTCTCTCCAACCTGTTTAGTTCAGTTACATGGGTCTACCAGTCTTTTCTGGTCCCTTGTCTCTCCAACCTGTTTAGTTCAGTTACATGGGTCTACCAGTCTTTTCTGGTCCCTTGTCTCTCCAACCTGTTAGTTCAGTTACATGGTCACAGTCTTTTCTGGTAAAGGCTCTCCGTTTGTTCAGTTCAGCTGGAATAGCCAACAGTCCTATGGGTTGCGTGATTCTCTACTTGTTCAGTTCAGCTGGAATAGCCCAACAGTCCTATTGGGTTGCGTGATTCTCTACTTGTTCAGTTCAGTTGGAAGGGCCTACCAGGGGTGCCGTGGCTCTCCAACTTGTTAAACTCAGTTGAAAAGGTCTAGCAGTGGTCTGTAGTCCTGCTCACTCTGACTTCTTCCGTTCAGCTGAAAGGGTCCATCAGTCCTGTCGGCCACCATGGTTCTACATGTACAGTTAAGCGAAAGGGTCCATCAGTCCTGTCGGCCACCATGGTTCTACATGTACAGTTAAGCTGAAAGGGTCCAGCAGCCCTGTCGGTTCCCATCGCTCTTCTGCATGTACAGCTCTTCTGGAAGGGCTCATCAGTCCTGTCGGCTCCCACGGGTCTTTTACATGTACAGTTAAGCTGAAAGGCATACGTAAGTTGAGTATCTAGCAGTCCTGCCAGCCCTGTGCACCTGTCTGAGCTCAGCTGAGGGCAACACGTTTGTCCAGCTGAACCATACTGCGTCTTTTACACCTGTTCAATAACCGCTGGGTGACCTGCTTTTTGAACGGGCCTTGCCTCTCTTTTTTGTGTTCTGTTGGTGGCCTGTTGATGTTCACATTGCGTTTGTGACGTTTAAAGTTTCGAAAGTTTTCACAACAAATGTTATAAATGTTTAGCGAGAAGAGGTGCTCTGTCAGTCATTCACATAGCACACACGTATATACCACACAATCTTCGAGTGCCCCTACGTTTAAAGATGTGGATGAATATGGAGCACACAAGGTTGTATGGTATATGCTACCATTTTCATCCACACATTTGAAAGTTTACATTCAGATTCTAGTCGTTGTCTTCGAGCGGCAAGCAAACGAAACATTAGAAGAATGTGGGGCGCATTTTGTTGACATGAATCAATGAATGTGTGTGCGTTGACAAGCATGCATTGTATTAGGATAAGTAGACAAATGCATGGGTTAATTAACATTCATTGTATTAAGCTAAATGGATAAATTAGTAGCTCGAGTTGAATGCGCTGCATTACAATAAGTGAATAAATTTGTTGGTCGAAGAGCATGACGTGCATTAAGATAGAGAAACGAATATATGGGACGATTAGCATGTTTCAAGATAAGTTAATGAATGTGACGTCGATTAGTGAGTTTTGTAGTAAGATACGTGAATCAATGTTGGGTCAGTAAGCTAGCGTTGTATAAGATAATCAAATGAATGCATGGGTGAGTTAGCCTGATTTGTATCAAGATGAGTAAATGAATGCACAGATGAGTTCACATGATTTGTATCAAGATAAGTAAATGGATGCACGGGCCTATCAGCATGCTTTGTATGACAATAAGCGAGTGAAAATGTGATCCGATTAGCATGCTCTGTTTTAATCATTGATGATACCTTAAGGGTCTGTATACTTTGGAGGGTTTTTTTTGTCTGTGAGAAGCATGCTCCACTGATAGTATTTTAAACATGTCTCAGGGGAAGCTGATTAACGTTCCTTTGTAAAATTCAGTCTCCTCTGAGGGTAACAATTTGGTCTGTTCGGACGGGATCTGGATACTTAACACACAGCTGTTTCCGCCACAGTCGTTTCCTTTGAAATGGACGGACTAAACATGAAAAAGCTTATTACTACCTGAAGTTAGACCTAGTCTCCCAACAAAAGAAAATGCACTACTCACTCGTAGCTTTCGACAGCCATCCGGCCATCTTCCTCAGCGATGATGTTGCT
>JAMYXO010000571.1:22500-42618 GCA_033310375.1 Conus canariensis
ACTGTGTGGCTTGGTGGACAGAAACATCTATACCTGTCACTGTGTGGCTTGGTGGACAGAAACATCTATACCTGTCACTGTGTGGCTTGGTGGACAGAAACATCTTACCTGTCACTGTGTGGCTTGGTGGACAGAAACATCTTACATGTCACTGTGTGGCTTGGTGGACAGAAACATCTATACTGTCACTGTGTGGCTTGGTGGACAGAAACATCTATACATGTCACTGTGTGGCTTGGTGGACAGAAACATCTATACATGTCACTGTGTGGCTTGGTGGACAGAAACATCTATACATGTCACTGTGTGGCTTGGTGGACAGAAACATCTATACATGTCACTGTGTGGCTTGGTGGACAGAAACATCTATACATGTCACTGTGTGGCTTGGTGGACAGAAACATCTTACATGTCACTGTGTGGCTTGGTGGACAGAAACATCTATACATGTCACTGTGTGGCTTGGTGGACAGAAACATCTATACTGTCACTGTGTGGCTTGGTGGACAGAAACATCTATACATGTCACTGTGTGGCTTGGTGGACAGAAACATCTATACATGTCACTGTGTGGCTTGGTGGACAGAAACATCTATACATGTCACTGTGTGGCTTGGTGGACAGAAACATCTATACTGTCACTGTGTGGCTTGGTGGACAGAAACATCTTACATGTCACTGTGTGGCTTGGTGGACAGAAACATCTATACTGTCACTGTGTGGCTTGGTGGACAGAAACATCTATACATGTCACTGTGTGGCTTGGTGGACAGAAACATCTATACTGTCACTGTGTGGCTTGGTGGACAGAAACATCTATACATGTCACTGTGTGGCTTGGTGGACAGAAACATCTATACATGTCACTGTGTGGCTTGGTGGACAGAAACATCTTACCTGTCACTGTGTGGCTTGGTGGACAGAAACATCTATACATGTCACTGTGTGGCTTGGTGGACAGAAACATCTTACATGTCACTGTGTGGCTTGGTGGACAGAAACATCTATACCTGTCACTGTGTGGCTTGGTGGACAGAAACATCTATACCTGTCACTGTGTGGCTTGGTGGACAGAAACATCTTACTGTCACTGTGTGGCTTGGTGGACAGAAACATCTATACTGTCACTGTGTGGCTTGGTGGACAGAAACATCTATACCTGTCACTGTGTGGCTTGGTGGACAGAAACATCTATACATGTCACTGTGTGGCTTGGTGGACAGAAACATCTATACATGTCACTGTGTGGCTTGGTGGACAGAAACATCTATACCTGTCACTGTGTGGCTTGGTGGACAGAAACATCTTACTGTCACTGTGTGGCTTGGTGGACAGAAACATCTATACTGTCACTGTGTGGCTTGGTGGACAGAAACATCTATACATGTCACTGTGTGGCTTGGTGGACAGAAACATCTTACCTGTCACTGTGTGCGCGTCTGGTGGACAGAAACATCTATACATGTCACTGTGTGGCTTGGTGGACAGAAACATCTATACATGTCACTGTGTGGCTTGGTGGACAGAAACACTTAACCTGTCACTGTGTGGCTTGGTGGACAGAAACATCTATACATGTCACTGTGTGGCTTGGTGGAACAGAAACATCTATACATGTCACTGTTGTGGCTTGGTGGACAGAAACATCTATACCTGTCACTGTGTGGCTTGGTGGACAGAAACATCTATACTGTCACTGTGTGGCTTGGTGGACAGAAACATCTTACATGTCACTGTGTGGCTTGGTGGACAGAAACATCTATACCTGTCACTGTGTGGCTTGGTGGACAGAAACATCTGTAATGTCACTGTGTGGCTTGGTGGACAGAAACATCTATACATGTCACTGTGTGGCTTGGTGGACAGAAACATCTATACCTGTCACTGTGTGGCTTGGTGGACAGAAACATCTATACCTGTCACTGTGTGGCTTGGTGGACAGAAACATCTATACCTGTCACTGTGTGGCTTGGTGGACAGAAACATCTATACATGTCACTGTGTGGCTTGGTGGACAGAAACATCTATACCTGTCACTGTGTGGCTTGGTGGACAGAAACATCTATACATGTCACTGTGTGGCTTGGTGGACAGAAACATCTATACATGTCACTGTGTGGCTGGTGGACAGAAACATCTATACATGTCACTGTGTGGCTTGGTGGACAGAAACATCTATACATGTCACTGTGTGGCTTGGTGGACAGAAACATCTATACATGTCACTGTGTGGCTTGGTGGACAGAAACATCTTACATGTCACTGTGTGGCTTGGTGGACAGAAACATCTATACATGTCACTGTGTGGCTTGGTGGACAGAAACATCTGTACATGTCACTGTGTGGCTTGGTGGACAGAAACATCTATACCTGTCACTGTGTGGCTTGGTGGACAGAAACATCTATACATGTCACTGTGTGGCTTGGTGGACAGAAACATCTATACCTGTCACTGTGTGGCTTGGTGGACAGAAACATCTGTACCTGTCACTGTGTGGCTTGGTGGACAGAAACATCTTACATGTCACTGTGTGGCTTGGTGGACAGAAACATCTATACTGTCACTGTGTGGCTTGGTGGACAGAAACATCTGTACATGTCACTGTGTTGGCTTGGTGGACAGAAACATCTATACCTGTCACTGTGTGGCTTGGTGGACAGAAACATCTTACTGTCACTGTGTGGCTTGGTGGACAGAAACATCTATACATGTCACTGTGTGGCTTGGTGGACAGAAACATCTATACCTGTCACTGTGTGCTTGGTGGACAGAAACATCTGATACATGTCACTGTGTGGCTTGGTGGACAGAAACATCTATACATGTCACTGTGTGGCTTGGTGGACAGAAACATCTATACATGTCACTGTGTGGCTTGGTGGACAGAAACATCTATACCTGTCACTGTGTGGCTTGGTGGACAGAAACATCTATACATGTCACTGTGTGGCTTGGTGGACAGAAACATCTATACCTGTCACTGTGTGGCTTGGTGGACAGAAACATCTATACATGTCACTGTGTGGCTTGGTGGACAGAAACATCTATACATGTCACTGTGTGGCTTGGTGGACAGAAACATCTGTAGATGTCACTGTGTGGCTTGGTGGACAGAAACATCTGTATATGTCACTGTGTGGCTTGGTGGACAGAAACATCTATACCTGTCACTGTGTGGCTTGGTGGACAGAAACATCTATACCTGTCACTGTGTGGCTTGGTGGACAGAAACATCTATACCTGTCACTGTGTGGCTTGGTGGACAGAAACATCTGTATAGGGGTGAGCGCTGGTCACGTCGCAAGTAGCACGTCAGTGTTGGGAGCTCCGTAGAAAAGTGGCAATTTTGCTATTTTTGGGTCACTAAGAAGTTACAATGTGCGTCGAATAACAGTGCAATCAACAGCTGACCCCCCGCATGATGCAATTTTGAAGTTTTGATGTATTTTGGGCACTTTTACCTGTAATTTTCACTCTAATTTGGGCGGAAAGTGTACCGGAAGTCGTTAGCCTACCGGAAGTCGCCATTGTTTACAGTACTACATGTCTAACTCGTACATGGCGAGGAAGAGAAAGCAGTGTGCGAAGACAGTTTCTAGCAGTTCGGACACCTCGTTCAATACACCTCCTCCTAGTTCCAGCAGCAAGAAGTGTAAGGCTTCAGGAGATACTCAGCAGACGGAAGATGAACTTTCTGTGAATTTTCCCTTAAGCCAGAACAGTGCCGAGTTGGACAGCAAGGAGGGTGAGAACGTAAATTCAGTCAGTCACAGTATGGGTGATAAAGACAAGGCTTTCTCACTCGGAGTTGAACAGGGTGCAACAAATGACGATATTATATTGAAACTGTGTGGGTCAGCAAGACTCTGGAGAAAGTGATGGAGACGGTGGAAGAGTTGAAATCAGTAATCTTCACTCTACAAACTGAAAATGACACATTGAAAACGGAGGTGAAAGGTCTGAGGGATAGGGAAGATCAGCTTGAGGATAAGATCAGTGAAGTGAAATGCACGGCAGAGCTAGCTGATCGCAGAAGTGAAGAGTTGTCTGCATATATCAGACGTAACAACCTCAGAATTTTTGGTGTAAGTGAAGACAGTCAGGGCAGAGAGGAGACAGCAGCAGATTGTGAAAACAAAGTGCTATCTCTCTTCAAAGAGAAGCTGAAGATCAAGGTGGACCCCAGGGACATTGAGGCAGTACACCGGGTGGGTGGTCCCAAGAAGTGGGCCTCGGACGCTGCAAAACGGCCACGGGGGATCATTGTACGGTTCGTGTCCAGGAGAATGCGCGACGAGGTGCTCTATGCTCGGAGAAATCTACGAGGAACCAAGGTCTTGATGGTGGAAGACTTGACACCCCGGGCTTACGCTCTGTTGTGTGTGACAAAGGATAATAAACGAGTCTGTGACAGGGCCTGGACTAAAAATGGGAAAGTCTTCATGAAAACATTCACGGGGAAGATAGTCCAGGTGGATTCGACTGCAGATCTCTCTAAGTGTGTAACAGAGTGTGAAGAGACTGTGGCGTCACCAAAGCCATCCACCAGTGGGAAGAGATAGGACTGTTTGAGTTGCAATCATTTTCAGAGGTAAAAAGGCAGGCCAATTATGTCTATGTGTCTGAACTGTAGAGTGCAGGATTGTGTGAAGACAGTAAACCTATGACACTTCAGCAGTTAACAGTGTTACCTAACACCAGTATCACATTGTCAGTGACAATTTCATTAATTCTAGGGTGTGGCTGCCAGTATTTAACTAAGAAGTGAAAACATAAATCATCTTATTCCGTTCATAGTTTTGGATTTCAGCATTAATTATATTTATAATTATACAAATGGAATGGTTCTTCCATGTCTATTTCAGGGGGATACCCTATGTGATTCTCTTGAATGGTTAATGTTGTTCATTTACGGACATATTGCATTTAGTTTAAGACACTGAGGCAATGCAGTAATTATTGATTGTTTTTGTGTGTTTTTCTTTATGGTTACGAGGTAGCCGGAGTTAGCATATCATGTGATGAGGATGTTTCCTTATAATGTTTGCTTATAATTTGTATGGAAGCTTGACCACAAACGTGTGTATCCGAAACTGAAAACCCTATGTACAATATTAATGGGGTACTTTTTGGTAGTGTGTGTGTGTGTGTGTGTGTGTGTGTGTGTGTGTGTGTGTGTGTGTGTGTGTGTGTGTGTGTGTGTGTGTGTGATTACAAGTGTAGGGTAATTGTTTTTCCTTAGCTATTAGGATACAGAACACCAGCGACGGATGATGGTTCTTCAAACTGTTTTCATTAAGCAAACATATAGGGAGGAATAGCTGATCCCATTCCAATCATGAACTTGCTACTATGGTATTAGTAACCATAAGTTCTGAATGAGGTCATGAGAATGAGCACTGTGGTTTTGTACGGCTTGCACTTTTTGTACAATTTTGTAATTTTGTATGGTTCTTCAATGCCTAAATTTAGTCTACTTTCATCGGAAATGAAATGAGGCAGGGAACAGTAAACGATAAACAGTAAACAAGTTGGGTATTTTTTGCTCCCATAAGAAAACCTAACACAGAGTAACTTTTATTCAAGACTGGCACAGCCTTTTAAACTTGAATAAAGTCAGACAAATACATAGACGAACAATCTAATAGTGGGGGAAAAAACAAGCGCAGGCCAACAACTGAACTATCTTCATAGTAATGACTTGGCAAAGATTTGGACTTAAGGAGGGGGGGGGGGGGGGGGTAATTTGAAGATGGAGAAACTGGGAACATGAAATTAAGAAAATATGTTACAGATATGAAAACTCTTCACTAGCTGCATAAGGGAACCATCGCAACCTCTTTTGAAGGCAGATATATTTGTATTGCCTGCTCCGAGGCCTTTCGTCCGCTGGGTCGGACTCATCAGGGAGACACGGCTGGTTGTGTCTGCGCTCCTGGCGTCAAATAGAGACACACCACAGTCCATAATACTGTGGTGTTCCCACCACCAAGAGTGCAAAAAAGAATCCAATAGCACTCCCAAAGCAGCCAGCGAAGAGTAGTAAATGAAACCAAACGAAAGTGTGGGGAGGAAAAAAGTTGCTGAAAAACTAAAGACATTATGCAAACAGTATAAAATAAAGGGGACAATCTTTGAGCCTACGCTTGAGGATCCACCCAAAGATGCAAGGGAGATCAAAAGACAAACACACAGACGGACAGAAACAAATACAAATAACCTCTATTTGACGCCAGGAGCGCAGACACAACCAGCCGTGTCTCCCTGATGAGTCCGACCCAGCGGACGAAAGGCCTCGGAGCAGGCAATACAAATATATCTGCCTTCAAAAGAGGTTGCGATGGTTCCCTTATGCAGCTAGTGAAGAGTTTTCATATCTGTAACATATTTTCTTAATTTCATGTTCCCAGTTTCTCCATCTTCAAATTACCCCCCCCCCCTCCTTAAGTCCAAATCTTTGCCAAGTCATTACTATGAAGATAGTTCAGTTGTTGGCCTGCGCTTGTTTTTTCCCCCACTATTAGATTGTTCGTCTATGTATTTGTCTGACTTTATTCAAGTTTAAAAGGCTGTGCCAGTCTTGAATAAAAGTTACTCTGTGTTAGGTTTCCTTATGGGAGCAAAAAATACCCAACTTGTTTACTGTTTATCGTTTACTGTTCCCTGCCTCATTTCATTTCCGATTTTTGTTTTGATTAAATTGAGGTTATTTGTATTTGTTTCTGTCCGTCTGTGTGTTTGTCTTTTGATCTCCCTTGCATCTTTGGGTGGATCCTCAAGCGTAGGCTCAAAGATTGTCCCCTTTATTTTATACTGTTTGCATAATGTCTTTAGTTTTTCAGCAACTTTTTTCCTCCCCACACTTTCGTTTGGTTTCATTTACTACTCTTCGCTGGCTGCTTTGGGAGTGCTATTGGATTCTTTTTTGCACTCTTGGTGGTGGGAACACCACAGTATTATGGACTGTGGTGTGTCTCTATTTGACGCCAGGAGCGCAGACACAACCAGCCGTGTCTCCCTGATGAGTCCGACCCAGCGGACGAAAGGCCTCGGAGCAGGCAATACAAATATATCTGCCTTCAAAAGAGGTTGCGATGGTTCCCTTATGCAGCTAGTGAAGAGTTTTCATATCTGTAACATATTTTCTTAATTTCATGTTCCCAGTTTCTCCATCTTCAAATTACCCCCCCCCCCCCCCCCTCCTTAAGTCCAAATCTTTGCCAAGTCATTACTATGAAGATAGTTCAGTTGTTGGCCTGCGCTTGTTTTTTCCCCCACTATTAGATTGTTCGTCTATGTATTTGTCTGACTTTATTCAAGTTTAAAAGGCTGTGCCAGTCTTGAATAAAAGTTACTCTGTGTTAGGTTTTCTTATGGGAGCAAAAAATACCCTACTTGTTTACTGTTTATCGTTTACTGTTCCCTGCCTCATTTCATTTCCGATTTTTGTTTTGATTAAATTGAGGTTATTTGTATTTGTTTCTGTCCGTCTGTGTGTTTGTCTTTTGATCTCCCTTGCATCTTTGGGTGGATCCTCAAGCGTAGGCTCAAAGATTGTCCCCTTTATTTTATACTGTTTGCATAATGTCTTTAGTTTTTCAGCAACTTTTTTCCTCCCCACACTTTCGTTTGGTTTCATTTACTACTCTTCGCTGGCTGCTTTGGGAGTGCTATTGGATTCTTTTTTGCACTCTTGGTGGTGGGAACACCACAGTATTATGGACTGTGGTGTGTCTCTATTTGACGCCAGGAGCGCAGACACAACCAGCCGTGTCTCCCTGATGAGTCCGACCCAGCGGACGAAAGGCCTCGGAGCAGGCAATACAAATATATCTGCCTTCAAAAGAGGTTGCGATGGTTCCCTTATGCAGCTAGTGAAGAGTTTTCATGTCTGTAACATATTTTCTTAATTTCATGTTCCCAGTTTCTCCATCTTCAAATTACCCCCCCCCCCCCCCCCCCCCCTTCCTTAAGTCCAAATCTTTGCCAAGTCATTACTATGAAGATAGTTCAGTTGTTGGCCTGCGCTTGTTTTTTCCCCCACTATTAGATTGTTCGTCTATGTATTTGTCTGACTTTATTCAAGTTTAAAAGGCTGTGCCAGTCTTGAATAAAAGTTACTCTGTGTTAGGTTTTCTTATGGGAGCAAAAAATACCCAACTTGTTTACTGTTTTAGTCTACTTTCAGTTTGTATGCGGGGGTGTCAGCAATGTTGCCCCAGTATGAATGATCATTTACGCATGTATATTTTCGTTTATGTGTTATCTTTGTTGTATATTGTGTTATTGTGTGATTTGTGTATCTTACAATGGTTTTGGCATGGGCTGTGGAGTGAGAGAAAATACCTGAGGAATACACTTTTTTCATGCTTTGTTGAAAATCAAGGTGCTTTGTTACAAGATAAGTATACTCTTTTCAGTGGGTTTTGTCATACATCCTCAAGTATAAAGAGCAGCTTCCTACTGGAGAATGAGAGTGGAGTATATTGGAAAGACACTTTGTACAATTATAAAAGGGTGTTGGATGTATCTCTGGGAGGTTTTGCCTTTTCTTTTTTTTCTAGAAGAAAAAAGTGGACAGCAAATTAATGGGATTCAAAATATGTTCTTATAATTGCAATGGGATAAATGACTTCAAGAAAAGGAAAGATGTCTTTGAATTCCTGAGGAATCAGAATAGTAACATATAATTTTTTACAAGAAACTCATCTACCCTATAAACAAGAAAAATTTATTAGGTCAAACTGGGGATATTCAGTATGGTTGGCAGGATCAGATACAAATAAAAATGGGGTTGCAATTCTATTTAATAATAATTTTGAGTACAAAGTACTTAATGTTGTAAGGGACCCCAATGGACAGTATCTTTTTTTAGACGTGGAGTTTCTCAAGAAACGATTCACTTTGGTCAATGTATATGGGCCTAGTGCAGGAGATAACCCAGACTTTTTTAATGCGTTAAGTGCTAAACTTGAACAGTCTGGTAATGATAACTTGATCTTGGGAGGAGACTGGAATGTTGTTCTAGATGGGAAACTTGATTCAAGAAACTATTCGAGTGCTCCAAATAGACCTAGATCGCGTAAAGCAATACTGGAGTTAACTGCTCAGCATGAGTTGATTGATGTGTTCAGAACATTACGCCCAAATTTAAGAAAATATTCATGGCGCAAATTCAATACTATAAAACAAGGCAGGTTAGATTACTTTTTGATATCAGAAAGTCTGTTGTCGGATATCAGTAGATCCAATATTGGACTCAGCTATCGTTCAGACCACTCCATTATTGATATAAGCCTTAGAGAAGAAGAGAGAGTGAGAGATAGACAGTACTGGAAATTTAACAATTCTTTATTAAGAGACAAGAAATTTGTAGATGAAATAAAAGGAGTCATTTTAGAGTTAAAAAAAGAATACGCCTTACCAGTATACAACTTTCAGAATATTAACGAGGTGGCAAATGATATGTTACAGTTTACAATTTCAGATCAGTTATTTTTTTTAAATGGTGCTACTAAAAATAAGAGAAAAAACAATAGCCTATTCATGCTATAAGAAAAAAAAATGACTTAAAACGGGAAAAGGAACTTGAAACGAAGATTTCCAACTTGGGTTCATATGTGAATGAAGAAAATTTAGGGGAATTAGAACAATTGAAATTGGAACTAGAAGAAATACGGGAAAAGAAAATAGAGGGAATTATTGTTAGATCAAGAGTAAAATGGATTCGAGAAGGAGAGAAACCTAGTAAATACTTTTGCAGCTTAGAAAATAGAAATTTTGTTGATCGCTCTGTGAGTTTTCTTGAAAGAGATGATGGTAATATTATATCCGATCAAAAGGGTATCCTAAAAGAGGTTGAAACATTTTATGAACAACTATATACAGAACAGGAAGCAAGAAACGTAGATCTTAATGGTATGATAATGGATGCTAATAAATTAACGCAAGAAGAAAGTAACCAACTGGAAGGCCGATTGACTTTTAACGAAGTGGGTGAGGCCCTAAAAAATATGAAAAACAACAAGAGCCCTGGGTCAGATGGTTTTACAGTTGAATTTTATAAGTTCTTCTTTACAGATATTGGCACCTTTCTTGTCAGATCTCTGAATGATGGTTTTGATAAACAGAGTATGTCAGTTACACAGAGACAAGGTGTCATTGTTTGTATTCCCAAGGAGGATAAGCCAAAACAATATTTGAAAAATTGGAGACCAATTTCCCTGTTAAATACGGCTTACAAAATAGCATCGGCCTCAATCGCTAATCGTATTAAATGTGTCTTACCAAAAATAATTCATGAGGACCAAAAGGGCTTCATGGGAGAAAGATATATTGGAGAGAATATTAGAAAAATCAATGATGTACTTCAATTTACTGAGGAAGAAGGCATCCCAGGTCTACTACTTAGTGTTGATTTTGAGAAAGCATTTGATAGCGTCTCCTGGACCTTTTTGAATAAAGCACTTAAATTTTTCAATTTTGGCCCTGGTATCATAAGGTGGATTATCTCCTTTTACAGAGACATGACATCCTGTGTTTCTGTTAATGGACAATATTCAAAATGGTTTCCAGTCAGACGTGGAGTGCGGCAGGGGGATCCTTGCTCTCCTTACCTTTATCTGATTGGCGCAGAGGTCCTGTCGCTTCTTATAAGACAAAATATCGATATCAAAGGTGTCATAGTGAAAGGACAAGAGGTCCTCCTGTCGCAGTTCGCAGATGATACCAACATATGTCTTGATGGTACAGAAAAGTCGTTTAAAGAAACCATAAATGTATTGAGAATTTTCGCCCAAATGTCTGGTTTAAGAATTAATAATGAAAAAACGAACGTTGTGTGGTTTGGATGTATGAAGCATTCAAATGTGAGATATATGCGTAATGAAAACTTTCGCTGGAATCCTGGAATTTTTAGAATATTGAGTATACAGTTTTGTGTAGACATTAGAAGAATAACAGATATAAATTTTGAAGGCAAATTGAATGACATTAAAAAGGTACTGGGTAGATGGAACAAGAGAGACCTTTCTCCCTTAGGTAAGATAACAGTATTGAAAACACTGGTAATGTCTAAACTAACTTATCTTTTGATAAATCTACCGGATTCCCCAGTGAATTTTGTTAAAGAACTACAGACAGCTCTGTTCTCCTTCTTATTGAGCAATAAACCAGCCAAGTTAAAAAGAAGTATAGTGTGTAAACCATATGTGGATGGTGGACTGCAGATGGTTGACTTACATGCTTACATTGCTTCATTAAAAGTATCTTGGCTTAAACGGCTAACTTATGAAGGAAGTCTGCAAACTTTTGTATATGCCTTATTTCCTAATTTTGTGAATTTGTCAAAACTGGGAGAAGAATATGTACATGTTTGTTTGAAAAGTTGTAAGAACTTTTTTTGGACAGATGTGCTGAAGCACTACAAACATCTGTACATGCACTGCCCCCCACCGAAGCCTGCAGAATTTTTGGCTGAGTGCATACATTATAACAAGCACATACTAAGAGACAGGCATGTAGTATTCATTAAAGAATGGGTTGAGGAAAATATTCTGTTCATTCACCAATTGTATAATCTAAATGACAATAAATTCCTTACCTTTAGAGAATGTAAGGAACGTTATCCAAATATCAGGAGAACTAACTTTCTTCTCTATAATGGCATTATCAACGCCATCTTGGAATTCCAGCAGAAATATAGAATTGAGATTGATCCTAGATGTAGTGTAAAAGATACTAAATCTTGGAAAGTAATCAAAGAAGGAGGCAGAAGTGTTCAGGCAATGTTTACAAGATCAGAGGTTCATCCTACTGCAGTCTTAAAATGGAATGAAATCTATAACAATTTAAATTGGTTTGAAATTTTCAAACAGTGTCATAAGTGTCATAATGTAAAATTGAGATGGTTCCAGGTGAGAATACTACATCGCCTCTTAAACACTAGAAAATATCTGTATGCCTGTAAAATTGTAGAGGACCCTGTATGTAATCTCTGCCAAACAGAAATTCAAACAATACAACACCTATTATGGGGCTGTAGTATTGTCCAAAAGTTTTGGATTGATCTTAACCTTATGTTGTCCAGCAACTGTCAACATTGGTGTCGTCTGACATTCTCAGAAACATTGATTATATTTGGATGTAAAGAAGGAGTTGAAACAGATTTTGGTCTTAATTATATCCTGTTGCTTGCAAAATTTTACATTTATAAGGTTTACATGAAAAATGCTTTGCCCAGTACACAAGGCTTTCATAGTGTATAATATATAATGTATTATATATGTATTATTTAAACCACAGTGCCAAGGACATCCACGCTGTTGGTTCGGATGAGGAATTTGCACAGGCCCTCGATGCCAGGCGCCTGAAACTCAACCTGCCACGAGCAAACGAAACTGAAGATTGGGAGAAACTGGATGCAAAAATCGTCCAAAGACTCGATGCACTGATAGGGAAAAGCACCCTGGAACACAAACTAGCCACATATGGGGACATTGTGTATGCCACATGTAGAGACGCCTATGGAGCAAAACTACCCAAAGAGAAAACACCTCCAAAGAAATCCAGACGCCAAGAAAAGATGGACAAGATCAGGGTCCAAAAGAAAAACCTCAAGATGCAAATGAAGACCGCACTGCCAGCTGAAAAACAAGGCTTGGAAAAACTGTGGAAAGACCTGAAAGAAAAACACAGTGCCCTCAGCAAAGCGGAATCTGCGAGGAAGAGGAAGAGCAAAAAGAAGAAGACACAAGAGCGCTTCTTCAGAGACCCCTTCCAGTTTGCCAGAACACTGTTTGAGCAGCCAAAATCTGGGACCCTAAGTGTGGACAAAGGAGTTCTTGAGCAGCATCTGAGGAAAACATACTCTGACCCACAGAGCAAAGCACCACTCGACATTCAAGGTCTGGTGTGGCCAACCAACCCTGAGGAACAGTTCAATGGCAAGCCTCCAGCGTTGGCGGAAATCAAGAAGGTGGTCGACAAAGCCAGAGCCAAATCATCACCAGGGCCAAACGGAATACCTTACCAGCTTTACAAGAAATGTCCCAAGGTGCTGGAGTGGCTCCACAGGCTGCTGCGATCGGCTTGGAGAAACCAGAAGATCAGCGGCCAGTGGATGACGGCAGATGGTGTGTACATCCCCAAAGAGCAAAACTCAAGTGACATTAGCCAGTTCAGGCCAATATCACTACTGAACGTCGAAGGGAAAATCTTCTTCTCTGTCATGGCAGCAAGGCTGACCAAGTACCTGATGGAAAACAAGTACTTGGATGTGTCAGTCCAGAAAGGTGGCATCCCAGGCGTGGCTGGCTGTGTAGAACACGCCACAATGATCTGGGACGCAATCCAAAAAGCAAAAACAAAAAAGAGAGACCTGGACGTAGTGTGGCTTGATCTGGCAAACGCATATGGATCTGTGCCCCATGAGATGATACAGTTGGCTCTTGAGATGTACCATGTGCCAAAGAACATCCGCGACATGCTCAAGAAGTACTTCAATGGCTTCTCAATGCGGTTCTCTACCAAGGAGTACACAACAGACTGGATCAACTTGGAAGTGGGTATTGCAATGGGCTGTGCAATTTCCCCAATACTGTTCGTGCTGGCAATGGAACTCATCTTGAAAGCAGCAACAAACAACGCGAGACAAACAGACCTTGGCGATGGATACAAGATGCCTCCTCTCAAGGCCTTCATGGATGACACTACAGTGATTTCATCCAGAGAAGACGAGACACGTCATGTGCTGGAGAGGCTGGACGACATAGTTGCCTCATCCAGAATGAAGTTCAAGCCAAAGAAATCACGGAGTCTCTCACTGAGGAAAGGAAAAGTGGCCGGATCTGTGGTCTTCAGTGTTGCCAACCAGGCCATTCCAACAGTCACAGAAAAACCAGTCAAGAGCCTTGGAAGATGGTATGATGATACGCTGAAAGACACACAAAGAGCAAAAGAAACCAAGCAGATGGCGGAGGAAGGCTTGGAGACCATTGACCAGTGTGGGCTCCCTGGCAAATACAAGGTCTGGTGTCTGCAGTTCATGCTGATACCAAAGCTGCTATGGCCTCTGATGATATACGACATCTGCACCAGCATAGTGGAGGCAATGGAAGCCAAAATCAACAAGTTCACAAGGAAATGGCTTGGTGTCCCACCCTGTCTGACTGACATAGCGCTGTACTGTCGCCAGGCAAAGCTGAAACTACCCCTGAAATCCATCCTGGAGGAATACAAAGCAGGGAAGATCAGACTTCAAAGCATGCTGGAGGACTCAGGAGACAAGGTGGTAGAAGCAATTAAGCCCCAGCTGAAGACAGGCAGAAAATGGAAAGTTCAAGAGGCGATGGATTCTGCAAAAGAAAGTCTCAAGATCAGAGAAATAACAGGACACACACAGACCAACAGACAGGGACTGGGGGTGACCAAAACTGAATGGTGGTCAAAGGCCAAAGGAAAAGCCAAAAGAGACATGATGATTCAGGAGATGAGAAAAGAAGAAGACCAAAAAAGACTCCAAAAAGCAGTCCAGCAGAGCCAGCAAGGGCAATGGACAACGTGGGAGAATGCACTCCAAAGAAGTCTCACTTGGAATGACATTTGGCACATGGCCCCTCTCAGGATCAGCTTCATTCTCAGATCTGCATATGACCTTCTGCCCTCAAATGCAAACCTGGTGAAGTGGGGGAAAACAGACGATCCCGCATGCCCCCTCTGCCATGAAAAACAAACAGTGGAGCATGTCCTAAGCTCATGTAAAGTAGCCCTGGCTCAAGGAAGGTACACATGGAGGCACAACCAAGTGCTCAAAGAAATTGTACAAGTAGTCTGGGCTAGTACCAACACCACAAAAGGGAAAATCAGGACTCCAAAAGCACCCGCAACATTCTTCACGGCAGGAGGCAGCAAATCATGGCCAAGAACAACAGTGCCACTCGAAACATGCAGGCAGAGTCTGCTGGACGGGGCAGATGACTGGGAGTGCACTGCAGACCTCCCAGAATGGAAGAGTCACCCAGAGATCATCAGCAAGAGTGGCATGAGACCAGACATAGTAGTCCACTCTAAGTCAACCAAGCAGCTGATCATGATCGAGCTCACGGTGCCATATGAGAACAGAATGGAGGCAGCTCAAATCTACAAGACTGAAAAATATGCTGATCTGGCAAACAGCCTGAGGAGAGAAGGCTATCAGGTCAAAGTCCTCACTGCAGAAATTGGAGCTAGGGGGTTTGTAGGAACGTCTGCATACAGCCTCATGAAACAGCTCTCAGTTGCAGGGAAGGAAAAAACCAGAGCCCTGAAAGCAATGGCAGAAGCGGCAGAGAGGTGTTCAAGCTGGATCTGGTCAAGGAGGAACAAAAGTGAACTTCATAAGGCTTAATTTCCCTACAAATATCAGGTGTCCCTGTGGCTCAGTGGTTAAAGCGCGAGTCATTAAGTGGAAAATGAGCATGTCCAGAGGGTCATGGGTTCGAATCCCAGCCATGGCTCGTCCCAAGATGGGAAAAAAAAAAGGGGCAGCAGAGGGACATCCGGAGTCATGAACCGGGTGTGGCCCAACCCCCCTAGAGTGTCAGGAGATAAGGGCCGAAACACTTGCTTGAAGGGGGCTTCTCTTCTGAGGACTCTCTGCTGCCACGCTCTCCACGAGTTTCTTTCTACTACTATTATTACAGGCACACAGATATGCAGATCTCAAGTATATGCACTTTTTGGAAGGCACGTTGCCTCTCTTTAATGACCAGTGGACATTCTATCAAACACTGATTTCATTGTAAAGCTTTTCTTCTTCATTACATGGAGAGTACTTTGTTAAATATATTTATTTAATTTAATTTTTTTTTTTTTGGTCATCTTCTATTGGTTGCTGATGTTGTTGTTATTGCTTTTATCATGAAAACACACCAGGCCTAATTTGTTGATGTGAGTTCCCCCTTTCTTCCTTATTTGAAGGATGGGGGGCAACTCTGAGTTTCTTGTGCAGTCTTGGCCACTCCTTTGCATTTGAAGGATGGGGGGCAACTCTGAGTTTCTTGTGCAGTCTTGGCCACTCCTTTGCTCGGTCCTTCTGTTTTTTCGCTTTCGTTTATGGAGGGACAGAGGATATAGGGGAGGTGCCACTACTCTACTTCTCTCTTACTTGCTTAGTTGAAGGAAGGGAGGCAACATTATTTCACACCTTTTGTCTGGTCGCTCCTCAGAACCTCAGCCCTTCTGCGTTTGTTTGTGTATGTGTGTGTGTGTGTGTGTGTGTGTGTGTGTGTGTGTGTGTGTGTGTGTGTGTGTGTGTGTGTTGATTTGTTTTGCTTTTGTTTGTTTGTTTGTTTGTTTTTTGCATCTGGAGGGGCGGTGGACATTTGAGGATGAGGCCACATCTGTATGACTTAGGGCCCGCTGCTGGTCTGGCATCATGGTGCCGTGACTGTGTTCTGCTGACCAATCAGCGGATTGGTCTGCCCAGTGGTCAGCTTGTTGGTTGGTTGGCTGTGCTCTGCTACGGTGTCGGATCGGTGGCGGGCTTTACCTTTCCAGATCCTCAAAACTATATCAGTATATGAAAGCCTTATAAATACAAGTGATATATGACCTGTAGAAAATCATTATGGGGTGAATTTATATGATGTGAAGTTATATGGTTTGAAATATTTGTGATAATAATGTGTTTGATTTTTCATATATACTGTTATCAAAAGTGGTGATATTATTGTTATTACTTGTTATTATTATATCATTTCTTTTCATCTTATTTTTATGTATCCCTTTTTTTCTTTTTTTTTTCTTTCTCCTTTAAATCAATGAAAGAAATCTATGAATCTGTGTACACGCTGATCTCGGAGGTACTGTCTGGGGGACTTTAGGGTCTCGGATCCAATATTCAATTCAAGAATGTCTCTAATACATTACTGAAACAGTGGTTGGGAGTTCCAGAAGCTGTCTAGACTGTGCCCTCGGAGAAAGCACAATTAGTAAATGGTCATCTATACATGTACCGGTAAAATTAAAGACTTAAAGTAAGAGGTACAAATGGGAGTGAAAGAAGGATGGAAAGTGATCTGCTGAATGCAACACTGCAGAATATTAATGAAAAGACAAAGATTGAAACTGTAAGAGCATAAACTCTAAGGCAAACTAGCACCATCCATATTAAGGATGTTGATCTTCTTTTGAAATATCTCTCCGCATGCCCACCTACCTAGCTAATGACAATGGTATACACTTGACTTGTGTATGTGTGTGCGAGTGTGTGTGGATGTTGCCTCCTTGTTAGTTTCTTTTTTGATTGTTTGCTTGTGACTCAATACACCCTTTAAGAATTGCTTAACTATTGAAATATTTCCTCTAAAATTTAATGTATTTGTTTTCTTCTTCTATTGTTTGTCCTTTTTGTGCACAAAAAAACCTTCATAGATGGAACATTGGAAACATATATTTACAATACTGAAACTGCACTTTCATTCGCTCACAGATCACTAGATTGTGATTCATGAAACTCTTATTTAGTCTCAGACAAATAAGAGGTTTATAACATTATTATCACCACAAATTTTTGGATACAACTTTGAATTCATATGTACATCACAAGCTTAAAACAAGTGTATGTTGTACTTCTATACACTGACTGAGAGTGAGAGGAATGTTTGGTTGTTATATCATATATGTTGTAACATGTGTTCATATGTTCATGATCTTGCTGAAGGAATTAAAAAGATTTATTAATAAAAAAAAAATAATAATAATAAAAAAAAACTGTTCAAACTTACTCCAGAGTTGTGTGATTTCTTTTCTTTTTTTTTTTTTTTGCAATGAGTGTTGAAAGCCTTGAAATCAGGGTCTCAAGGAATTTCAGTGATCTTTAAAAATTGTATGAATCCTGTCCCCCCACCCCCCACCCCCCCACCCCCCCCACCCCCCCACCCCCCCCCCCCCCCCACCCCCCACCCCCCACCCCCCCACCCCCCACCCCCCCACCCCCCACCCCCCCCACCCCCCACCCCCCCCACCCCCCACCCCCCACCCCCACCCCCCCACCCCCACCCCCCTCTCTGCCCCCAACTCCCCCCTCCTCCGCTCTTGCTTTCTTTGTCTAAAAAATAAAAACATAAAAAAACCATTGATGTATTTTTGTAACTTGCACGTTTACTGCGATTTGTCCAGAAAGTATAAGTCCTATATTTGTTGTTGTGGGTGCAAGTCCTTACAGTTTGAAACAGGTGTTAATGATGTAATTCTGTTTGATGTTGACTTCTTCAAAACCTTTTTTTTTCTTGCTAATTATTTTTCATTTCATTTCCGAAAAAACCTTTTTCATCCATAGCAGCTTTCCCAGTCATTTCTGTGACCTGCTTTCCCAGAAGTTGCCCTTAGCGTGGCCTTTGTGGTCGACTCGGCTACAAACGGTGAATGGTGCATTGACCTCCGCATACCATTGCTATCAATGGTTTGTTTTGTGTGACAAGTGTTTCCGTTCACATGACCAAACTTACTGTACTTTTCAGAGGCATTTTGTCAGGCAGGTTTTTTTTATTTTTTTTTATGTCTTTCTTTATTGTTGTGTTCATTCCCAAGGTTTAATACTGTTTTCGATATGTTGTCTGTGTTTTCACTCTGCTGTCAGTCAGTAGTGTTGAATGACGAATCTGTCATGTGCACTTCCTGATAAAGTGTTTGAATGGGAAAAAAACACAAAAAAACATCTGTATATGTCACTTTGTGGCTTGGTGGACAGAAACATCTGTATATGTCACTTTGTGGCTTGGTGGACAGAAACATCTGTATATGTCACTTTGTGGCTTGGTGGACAGAAACATCTATACCTGTCACTTTGTGGCTTGGTGGACAGAAACATCTGTATATGTCACTTTGTGGCTTGGTGGACAGAAACATCTGTATATGTCACTTTGTGGCTTGGTGGACAGAAACATCTATACATGTCACTTTGTGGCTTGGTGGATAGAAACATCTATATATGTCACTGTGCGGCTTGGTGGATAGAAACATCTATACCTGTCACTTTGTGGCTTGGTGGACAGAAACATCTATACATGTCACTGTGTGGCTTGGTGGACAGAAACATCTGTATATGTCACTTTGTGGCTTGGTGGACAGAAACATCTATACATGTCACTTTGTGGCTTGGTGGACAGAAACATCTATACATGTCACTGTGTGGCTTGGTGGACAGAAACATCTGTAGATGTCACTTTGTGGCTTGGTGGACAGAAACATCTATACATGTCACTGTGTGGCTTGGTGGACAGAAACATCTGTACATGTCACTGTGTGGCTTGGTGGACAGAAACATCTGTATATGTCACTGTGTGGCTTGGTGGACAGAAACATCTATACATGTCACTGTGTGGCTTGGTGGACAGAAACATCTGTACCTGTCACTGTGTGGCTTGGTGGACAGAAACATCTGTACCTGTCACTGTGTGGCTTGGTGGACAGAAACATCTATACCTGTCACTGTGTGGCTTGGTGGACAGAAACATCTGTAGATGTCACTGTGTGGCTTGGTGGACAGAAACATCTATACATGTCACTGTGTGGCTTGGTGGACAGAAACATCTATACCTGTCATTTTGTGGCTTGGTGGATAGAAACATCTGTACCTGTCACTGTGTGGCTTGGTGGACAGAAACATCTATACCTGTCACTTTGTGGCTTGGTGGACAGAAACATCTATACCTGTCACTTTGTGGCTTGGTGGACAGAAACATCTATACTGTCACTGTGTGGCTTGGTGGACAGAAACATCTATACATGTCACTGTGTGGCTTGGTGGACAGAAACATCTTACATGTCACTGTGTGGCTTGGTGGACAGAAACATCATACTGTCACTGTGTGGCTTGGTGGACAGAAACATCTATACATGTCACTGTGTGGCTTGGTGGACAGAAACATCATACTGTCACTGTGTACAAAAATCTTGTTTGGTGCTTGCGGTGGACGAGAAACATCTTATCATGCAAACTTTTACTGTGTGGCTTGGTGGACAGAAACATCTATGTCACTGGTGCTTGGTGGAAGAAACATCTATACTGTCACTGTGTGGCTTGTGGTGACCGAAACATCTTAAAGTCACTGTGTGGCTGGTGGACAGAACATCTA
>JAMYXO010005725.1:0-14915 GCA_033310375.1 Conus canariensis
TCCACCCCAAATTTTTTCCCCGCCTTTTTTTTTCAAGCGGCGGGGGGGGGTCCCCCCCCCCTTTTTGCATCTAGGGTTTTTTTTTTTTTGGGGCCCTGAAACTTGTCCCCCCTCCCCTTTTGGGGTCCCGGATTTTTCTTTGGGGTTTTTTTTTTCCCCCCCTTTTGGGGATTTTTTGCCCCCATAGGCCCCTCCCCCCCCCCCCCCCTACAGTGGGCTACACAAAAGTCCCCCCCCTAAAAGTGGCTATTTTTTTTGTTCCAGGGGGGCTTTTTTTTCCCCCACATCATCGATCCCCTTTGGACGATTTTGCATCCATTTCCTCCCAAATCCTTCTTTTTTGTTTGCTCGTCAGGTTTTTTTTTTCAGGGGCCCCCGGCATCCCAGGCCCCTGTGGGGAAATTCCTCATCCCCAAAAACCCAAAAGCGTGGAAAAGTCCCCCCTTGCACTGTGGTTTTAAATCCGGGGCCCTTGTCTTCCGACGTCTTATCTCCCCCAAGCAGTGCGGGGTGCTGCTCATTCAGATGATTCCCTTTTACCACACCCACTTTGTTTTCTGTGGATCTTTATCCACGGGGGGGAGCGAAACGCTTTTTCCCAACCCCCAGGGGAATTCCCCTTTTTGGTTCCCCCCTGTTTCCCCAAGTTCCCGTTGGGATTTGCAGTCATATAACTCCTGGGGCCCCGAATACCGTTTTTTTTCGAAAAATGATTGCTTCCCCTCTGGACTGCGGGGGGGGAACTTGAAAACCCCCCGCCTTTTTTCAGTTTTAAAAAGAAAAAGCCCCATCCTAAAAAAAAAGGCTGGGTGCAAACCGGTAGTATTTTTGTTGGTTTTTTTCCCCAAAAACCCCCAAACCAAAAATGCCACCTGAAAGCAAAAAAAAAATCCCCGAAAGGCAAAAAAACCCACATTTTTTTGAAAAAAATAGAAAAAAAAAAGATAACCCCTTAAACACAAAAATGCTAGGGCCCCGTTTTCCCCCTTGGGAAGAATCCGCAAGGGGGCTAAATTAAAAATAAACCAATAAATTCCCCCAAGGATAAGTAACCCGACCCCCATTTTCCAGCAATTTACAGATCGCTTGGTGTTTTTCAATACTGCAAGAAATAAAATTTTAAAATTTTAACAAAGGGGTTGCTCTTATGTCTTTAGATTTTAAAAAATAGGGGGAAAAAACTCCCCCCCTTTTGGGGACTAAACTTGCCCCGAAGGGGTCATTTTTGAGAAGTAAAATTTTTTTTTCCCCCCTTTTCCCCCCCTTCCCCACCAAACAATACTGGGGTAGTTAGGCAGAATTTTTCCCCCCACTGCAGATTTTTTAATGCCTTTATTTTTCCCCCCCAAAATTTCTTAATCTAAGACATAAAGCAAGCCCTTTTTTTTATTTAATTGAATAAAAAATAAATATATATATAAAAAATAAATTTAAAAAGGAGAAGAGAGAGAGAAAGAGAAAAAACGAATGTGTTTTTTAATTTTTCTGACAAAATTATAGAGAGGAAATGCATTTTCCCCGACTGATGGGTTAAAAAGAAAAACCAAGGTGATTTCAGTTTTTTGGAGGAAGTCATGGACAGCAAATTTAAGTCCCCCGACCGATGGAGATGGAAAAGTTTTAAAAGAGTTTCAGGAGCCAAAGACCCTTTTTAAGAGAGTTAAGCTTTTAGACCCAAAAAAAAAAAAAAATGGAGATTTCCCCTGGGGGTCCCCCGACTGTTGGGGAACGAATTTTGCGGGTAACTTTTTAGACTGCCCATGGGAAAAAGGGGGTAGTAAAAAAAACCCCTGCAAAAAAAAACAGAAAAAAAAATGGCAATTTCCATTTAAATCAAAAGGGAAAAACAATAAATGAAGCAACCGGAAAAGGAAAAATAAAGATCGACGGTATGAAAAAGGAGCCCCCGTAAGTTCAAGTTTTTAATGAAAAAGCACTTGCCCAAAACACAAAGAAGGGCCCCCCCATGGCCCAAAGGGCAGAGCCTGGCAAATAAAACACAGCAAAAATTTTCATTCTCCCAAACCCCCATGATCACATAGTTTTTTTCCCCTGTTTTTTCCCCCCACTTTAAAAAACCCAAAATTTCCTTCCCTTGTTTTTTCCCCTTCCCTTACTCATTTTTTTTTCCTTTAAAACCGATCCTTTTCTTACAATGGTTTCTCTCCTTCTCCCATTTGCTTCATGTCCCCCGCTGCAAAACAAAATGTTCCCCCTTTTCCCTTTAAATTTTGGTCACTCTCGCCCAAGACCACGCACGGACCACCCTTTTTTCCTTCGTAAAAAAAAAGGCCCCGTCCCAAAAAATCCTTTTCTTTCAACAAAAGTGGTCCATTTTCCTGATTGATAGACATGCAAAACCCAAAAAGAAAAAATGGGCCCCCCCCCCCCCCCCCCTTACCCCAAAGTCATCCCAATTAAAAAACAAAAAATTTTGATGTAACATACGTTTTTGGGTTTTTTTTGGTCGATTCATCAAACCCTGCGATTTTCTCATGAAAGCCGAACTTCTGAAAAATTTGGCAACAATCTAAACCTTTCCTACAGCATTTGTGAAGAAAATTCCCCCCCCCGTTTTTAAAAAAAGGAAATTGGAATTCGGATTTTTTCTTTTAGTGTTGCTTAAATTTTCAAAAAAAACCCCCTTATGGGTTTTAACTAAGTTTTTTTTTTTTTTTCCCCGTAGGGACAAAATTTCTTATGTTTTTTTGCATATAGGGACCATTCCCTAAATCCCCCCGTAAAACAAAAACAAGTGCGAAAAATGAAAAGAAAGAAAAAAAAAAAAAATTGATAACGTGGGAAAAAAAAAACTATTTTTTGCGAAAATTTGGGGGGTAAATTTTACAGCCCCCTTTCGATTCATAAAAAAAATTTTTTAAAAATTGGGGTTTTAAAAAAATCCCTTTTATAATAAGTTTTTTTGCTTTTTCCGTTTTTCACTTTTTAAGCCCTTTTAAAAAACCCCCCGGAAAAATTTCCCGTTCTTTTTCATCTGGCCTCAACACAGTAAAAAAGGAACCACAGTTTTTTTTTTCCCCTTCAAAATTGGGGGAAAATTCTGAAAAACTGTTTTTACAATTCTCATGACTGTCAGACGCTGTCCCCAAATGTGGGGGGAACAATGATGACAAAAAAACGAGGGCAAGGCAGGGGCCCCCAAAAACAATTTCAGTTTTTTTTTTGCAGTTTTTAAACGGGGGGAGGGCCCCAAAAAGCTTTACAGTGTACGAGCATTTTCACTACCCCCCCCATCATGATACACTTTTGAATATGAAAAAAGTCCCCATAAACCCCCCACACCAAAACATTCCTAACGTTTTTTCACAAAAAAATGCCTAAAAAAACAAAAAAAAAAAACAGCTTAGAAAAAAAAAAACTTCTAGACACAAAGGTCCCCCCCCCCCCCAAAGTTAATCCCCCCAAAATCTTTTATTTTATCTGTAAAAAAAAAACAAATGAACACAACTAAAATGGGGGTGGGCACTTTGTAAAAAAAATCCCTGTTTTAACCTTCCCCCCCCTAAACTTTTACCTGGTGGACTGGGCCAGAAGGGAAGCATTCACAAAGGAGGGGCCCCCCGAAAAAAAAAGTTCAAGAAACACACTCTTTTTCCCCACTGAAGAGCTTAAAAACATTGACCTTGTTTTTTTATGGTATTGTATTGCACTGTAAAAACTGCTAGAACTATCAAAGTGTCCCCATTTAACGGCAATGACCCGTTTTCCTTTGCATTGTAATTGCAAAAAATATGGATTTTGGATTGGGTTTTTTGGATTTTAGATATGGGGAAAAAAAAACCCCCCCCCCAACAAAAAGTGCCCCCAAATCCCAACACAAAGCAAGGAATAAATCCTTTTTTTAACTGGAAATCTTTTTTTTTGTCCCCGGAAAAATTTTCAAGCATAAAAATCAAGGGGATTGCTGGCAATGTTTTGCCCCCACTAGCCCCTTTACATCCAGCAACCCGTTGGGAACATTTCCACCCAGTGTCACAGACCAAATACCGTCCCGGGGGAAAAAGTTCCCATCCAAGCGTTTTCAAAAAAAATTAATCTGGAGAAATTGGCCCCCTTAACAGACTGGGGGAAAAGGGGCCCCCCCCGACGGGCGTCTCCCCCTGGGGTCCAGGTTTTCATTCTCCCCGTTCCCCCCCCCCTTTAGTATGTAAATGGAAAAAACCAAGGGAAAGGAGGGAAAACAACTGAAGGTTGTTTTCACAGTTAAGGTTTTTTTAAGACAAATCAGTCAACATTTACCGTCGATTTTCCAAAGACAAATTTTTGGCCAACATCATCCCCGGGGCAAGACTGAAAAAAGGGGAAAAGGGGAAAATATACAACTATTTGTCATTTCCTTTGGGTTTTTTTTTTTTTTTAAAAAAAAATCTTTTGTCATTTTGCCAAAGCACAAACCCCCCCATCAAGCTTTTTTGGTTGAATTTATCCCCAAATTTTTCAAAGGGAATTTTCCCCCCCTGACAAATTTCCCCCCATTTATCCATGTGGCAACAACAAAAAATCATTCTTCCCTGAATAAAAAAACAATTTCACACTAGGAGCAAAATAAAAGAGGAAGCCAAAACCGCTTAGGATATGAAAAAAGGTAAGGAAGAAACAAAACACGAAAAGGGCACCAAGGATTGGAGGGGGGGAAGAAGGAGAAAAAGACAGCTGATCAAGGGTTTTCTGGGAAAAAATGGAATTTTTGAAAAGGAAAGGAAAAAAGACAGCTGATTAGGGCACGAGGAAACAAAAGGGAGAAAAAAAACGAAACAGGTGATCAGGGCCCAAATAGGAAGGTTGGTGGGGAAGAAGACCAAAAAAAGGTGAAAACAAAGGGGATGAGGGTAGGGAAAAGGGGAGGAAGAAGACAGAAAAAGGTGACCCCGGGCACCCAAAAAGGGGGAAAAAACCCGAAAAGGGGTTTAGGGCCCCTGAAAGGGAAGGTAGGGGAGGAAGAAGACAACAGGTGATCAGGGTTTTTTGAGGGGTAGGGGATGGGGGAGGAAGGAAACAAAAAACCTGATCAAGCACCAAGGGGAAAGGAGGGGGGGGGAGAAAAAAAAAACAGACAGCTTTTATCAGGGTTCTGAGGATAGGGGGTGGGGGGAAAAGGAGACCCGACAGCTTTTTTAGGGCCCAAATGAGGAAAAAACAAAAAAGGGGAGAAAAAAAGACAGACAGGTTTTACGGGCACTGAGGATAGGGGGGGTGGGGGAAGGGAAAAAAACGGGCAGGGACGGAAAAAAAATGGGAAAAGGTGGGAAAAAAAGGGAACAGGGCTGGGGATCAGGGGCACTGAGGAAATAGAAGACAAACGGGTGGGGATCAGGGGCAAAAAGGGGGAAAAGGGATGGTTTTAGGAAAAAAGACAGACAAAAATTTAAACAGGGCACTAGGATAGGGGATGGTAAAAGGAAAAAGGGAAACAGGGGAATAGGAACCGAGGGTAAGGGGAAAGGAAGAAGGAAAAAAGACAGCGGGCCAGGGGCCTGAGGATAAGAATGGGGGAGGAAGGGAAACAGCTGAAACAGGAAAAAAAAGAGGGGAAGTAATGGGAACGCATGATGTAAAAAACCAAAAAAGCAAAGGTGAAAGAAAAAAAATAAAGCTTTAAAATGAGGGGAAACAAGAATTACGTACCCAAAAAGAAAATGACGTCAAAATAGGGGTTGAAGACGGTTTTTTTTTTTTTTTTTTTTTTACCATTTTTTTTTTTCAGACGGAAAATTTTTCCCTTTTTGGGATTTATTTTACACCATTTTAAAACAAAACTAAACATCCCTTATGTAAGGGTTTTTGATTTTTGAATGCTAAAGCTGGATGTATGTTGTATTCTTTGGACATATTTTTTATATAAAAAAAATTGTTTAAATTGATGGAAGTGACCAAAAAAATTTTTAAAAAGAAGAACTGACTACGTTTTTTAGGGTTTTTACAGGTTAACAACTTTTTTTTTTAAATTTTTTTTTTTTTAATTTTTTTAAGAATAAAGAACAACCCCCCCAAAATTTTTCTTTGGGGAAAAAAAAGTGTGAAAAATGGGCACCATCTTTAAAAAAAATTTTTTTTTGTATGAGGTTTTTTTTGCCCAAATGAAAAATTTTTTTTGTTTTTGGGGTGGGTTTTCAAAATTTAAATTAAAAACTTTTTGGGTAAAAAAAACGTCCCCAAATTTCTAATAACAAAATTTTTTTTTTTTTTGACAAGTCCCAAAAATTTTTTTTAACCCCCGGGGAAAGGGTTGGGGTGGGGGTTCAATGGGAATGGAAAAAAAGCATTGTTAAAGACCAAAAAAGAGTTAATTGGAAAAGGAAAAAAAAAAGGGTTTTTTGAGGGGTGAACACATAATTACGTAGCAAATGAAAAGACACAAAAAAATAGGCTTTTACGACGGAAATTTTTTTTTTGACAAACCAATGAATGGGAGTTTTTGGCTCCGCCCCAAACCCCCAGGTTTTTTCCCCCCCGGGGGTTGAATAAAGTATCCATTCCCAGGTCCAAAAACCCCTGCTCTGACACCCCCTTTGGGCCCCCCCCAAGAAAATGCCCTTTTAACCGTTTTCTAAAGCCCCCTTTTTCTTTGTCAATTTGCCCCCGGTGGCACTTGGGGCCCCCCCAAAAGGGAACTGCATGGGGGAATTTGGCACATCTTTATCTTTTTCGATGCCCAAGGAAAACTTTTGAAGATCAAAGGCCCTGTCCCCCTTTTTAAAATGTTGAGAATACGAGGGAGGGAAAGGGAACAGACAGTGAAACAGGGCAAAAGAGGGGTAGGGAAATGGGGGAGGAAGGAGAAAAAAACAGCTGAAAAAAAGGCACTGAAGAAGGGGATGTTGAAAGGAAACCCGACAGCGAAAACGGGGCACTGAAAAAATAGGGGTGGGAGGAAGGAGAAAAAACTGATCAACAAAGAATAGGGGTGGGGTTTAGGAAAAGGGGGAAACAGCTTTATCAGGGCACTTTGGGGCAAAAATTGGAGGGGAAAAAAAAACACTTATTCAGGGGGAGAGGATAGGGGTGGGGGGGGAAAAAGGAAAGACAGTACCCCGGAAAAAAAACTGAGGATAGGGGGGGTGGGAAGGAGAAAAACAAAATGAAAACAGGGCCCTGGGAAAAGGGGTGGTTAGGAAGGAAAGAAAACACCCGGGGTAGGGGGCACTGAGGGGGAGAGGTAGGGAAAAGGGGAAAAAGACCCGCGAATCAGGGGCACTGAAAGGGTAGGGGATGGGGGGGAAGGAGAAAAGGGTCAGGGCAAAATGACGATAGGAAATGGGGAGGAAGGATTTAAAAAGCGATCAGGGCACTAAAGAATAGGGGGTGGGGAAAAGGAAAGGGAAAACCCCCCTGAAAAGAAAGGGCACAAAAGGATAAGGGGGTGTGAGGAAGGGGGAAAAAGACATTGATCAGGCCCAAAAATGAGGAAGGGGGTGGTGAGGAAGGGAAAAAAAGTTTGAAACAAACCCGGGAAAAAAAAAGGAAAAGGAAGGGGCAGCATGATCAGGCACTGGTGATATGGATGGGAGAAAGGGGGAAAACGGCGATCAGGGCCCCAAAGAAAAAAAAGGGGTGGTTTGGGGAAAGAGACAGCTGATAAGGCAAAAGCCCCCATAAAAAATGAAAGAAAAAGGGAAAAATTTAAAACAGGGCACTGGGGATTGGGAAAAGGTGGGGGGGGACAGACACTGATGAGGGCACTGAGGGATAGGGATGGTAGGGGAAAAAAAAACGCAAAACAGGGCCCCCAAAAAAAAAAGGAAAAGGTGAGGAAGGAGGCAACAGGTGATCAGGGGCACTGAGGTGAAGGAGGAGAAAAGAACCCGCCCGTCAGGTCATGAGGATAAGGGAGTGAGGAAGGACACAGCTGAAAACAAAGGGCACTGAGATGGGAAAAGGGGAGGAAAAGGGGACAGCTAAAAATGGCCCCGGAAAGGGAAAGGTGAGGGAAGGGAGACAGCGACAAGGCACTGGGGGAAAAAAGGGGGGGTGGGAAGGAAACAAAAGCTGATCAGGGGCCCCCGAGGGATAGGGGTGGGGAGGGGAAAGGAAAACAGCTTTTAAAAAAAGGGCAAAATGAGGATAGGGAAAAGGGGGAGGAAAGGGAAAAAGCCCCCTTTCAGGGCACTGAGGATAGGGATGGGGGGAAGGGGGACAGACAGCCGACAAAAGGGATGAGGATAGGGAAAACTTTGAGGGAAGGAACACTGATTCAGGGGGACTGAGGATCTTGAGGGAAAGGGAAAAAGCTATCCCCAAAGGCACGAGGAAAAAGGGGATGGGGGGAAAAGGAACGGGGCACTGATCAGGGCCCCTGAGGATAGGGGGGTGGGGGAAGGAAAACAGCTGAAACAGGGCATGAGGGATAAAGAATGGTAAGGGAAGGGAACAGACCACTTATCAGGCAAAATTCAGGGAAAAAAGGGGGGGAAAACAGTTTTTAGGGCCCCAAATGAGGATAGGAAGGGGGAAAAGGAAACAGCGACCCGGGGACTGAAAAGGATAAAGGTGAGGAAGGAACAGCTGACAAAAAGGGACTGGAGGAAAGGGTGGTAGGAAAAAGGGGATGGACAGCTTTAAACAGGGCAAATGGGAAAAAGGGGAGGGAAAAGGGGGAAAACAGAGAGCTGATCAGAAAATGAAGGAAAAGGGGGGGAAAAGGGGGGAAAAAAAGGGGGAAAAGACAGATGGGGCCAGGGCCCACTGAGGGAAAAGGGGGGGTGGGTTTAGGAAAAGGAACAGACAACTGTTAGGCACCCTGAGGGAAGGGAAAAGGGGAGGAAGAGCACCCCATCCAGGGGGACTAATGGGATGGTAGGAAGGGAAAAAGACAGCTGATCAGAAGCAATTGGGGGGGATTGGGAAAAGGGGAGGAAAAAGAAGAAAAACCCCTATCAGGGCAAAAAGGAAAGGGATGGGGGGGGAAAAAGGACAAAAAAAGCGATCAGGGCCTGAAAATAGGGAAAGGGTTTAGGGGGAAAAAACAGCTGATCAGGGCCCCCGAGGGTAAAGGGAAAAGGGGGAGAAAAGGAAAACAGACAGCGAATCAGAGCAAAATAGGGTAGGGGGTGGGGGAGGAAAAAGGAAACAGACAGCTGATCAGGCAATGAGGGGAAAAAGGGATGGTGAGGAAAAAAAGACACAAAATGATAGGGCAATGAAAGGGTAGGGTAAAGGGGGGAAAAAAAAACAGATGATCAGGGCACTAGGATGGGGTTTGGGAGGAAAGGAACACTGAATCAGGTCACTGAGGGGAAGGGGAAAAGGAAAAAGGGAAAAAAGACAGCTTTTTCAGGCACGAGGAAAAAAGGAGGGGGGGGAAAAGGGGAAAAAACAGCCCCACAAAGAAAATGGTAAGGGGATCTTGAGGGGAAAGGGGAAAAAACCTGATCAGGGGACAAAGGGGGGCTTTTAGGAAAGAAAAAAGCTGATCAGGGCTTCGAGGGTAGGGGGTGGTGGGGGGAAGGAAAAAAGCAGCGAAACAAGCCCACGAGGAATAGGGATTGGGAAAAAGAGACAGAAAAGGCCGACAAGGGCCATGAGGAAAAAAGGGATGGGAGGAAGGGGCCAAAAACAGCCCTTTAAACAAGGGCCCACTGAAAAGGGAAAGGGAGGGGAGAAAAAGGAACAGACAGCTATCAGGGGCCCAAAAAAGGGGTAGGGAAAAGGGGAGGGAAGGGGGAAAAACAGTTATCAGGGCACTGAGGAAAGGGAGGGGGAGGAAGAGACAGACGCCCAAACAAGGGGAAAAGGAGGAAAGGGGGAGGGGAAAAAGGGGGCAGCGATCAGGGCCCATTGAAAAATAAAGGGAAAGGGGGGGGAGGAAAAGGGGAAAACACAGCTGATCAAGGGGCACTGAGGGGTAGGGGGTGAGGAAGGGGACAGTGACAGGGCACCAAAATAGGGAAAAAGGTGAAAGGGGAAGGAGAAAAAGCTATCAGCCCTCTGGGAAGGGGGGGGGAGGGAGAAAGGGACCCCAAAAACGAACAGGGGCCGAAAGGAAAAGGGATGGGGGGGGAAAAAGGAAAAACAGGTAACAGGGCAACCAATTTATAAGGAATGGGTTAAAAGGAGAAAAGGGTGATCAGGGCAAAATGAGGGGAAAAAGGGGTTTGGGGGAAGGGCACAGACAGCTGATCAGGGGGACTGAGGATAGGAAGTGGGAAGGAAGGGACAGGCCCACTGACAGGCAAATAAGGGTAAAGATAGGGGGGAAGGATACAGACAGCCCCATCAGGGCATTGAAAGATAGGGATGCGAAAAGGAACCCCAAACAGAAAAGAATCCCGGGGCCCCCGGGGGGAATGGATGTTTTAGGAAGGGGACAGACAGCTGAAAAAAAGGGCACTTGAAAAGGGGTGGAGGAAAAGGGGACAGACAGCATTTTTGGGGGCCTGAGGGGAAGGGATTTAGGGAAGGGGGCCCGTTTTTATCAGGGGACTGAGGATAGGGGGTGGTGGAAAATGGAACAGCTGATCAAAGGCACCCAGGGTAGGAAAAAGGGGGAGGAAGGACAAACTGATGAAAAGGGCCAAAGAGGGAAAAAGGAAAAATTTGGGGGGAAAGGGGAAAAATACAAAACCGATCAGGGCACGGGGGGAAAAGGGCCTGGGGGAAAAGGAAAACCCGAGTTTTTCCCCCCCCCCTTTTTGTTTAAAGGCCGAGCATAGTCTATGGAAACCTTTTTCTTTCAAAAATTTTTTCCCCCTTTTTACCGCAAAAGCCCACCTTCCTCCTCCCCGTCTCTTCCCCCTTTTCCCCCCCCCCTCTTTCTTTTTCCTTCCCCCCCTCTCTTCCCCTTCTCTCTCCCCCACATGTTCCCCCGCACGTGAATGTGGTTTTTACCCCCCCTTTTTTTTTTTTCCCCTTCCCCTTTTGCTCGTTTTTTTATCGTTTTTTTTTTTTCCCCTTTTTTTTTTTTTACTTTCCCCAAATTTTTTTTTTTACTCCCCCAAAACCCTTTCATTCCCAAAACCCTCAAAACAAAAAGTTTGTAACAGTTTTTTTCCCCGGGGGGAAAAACCGTCCCCCCAAAACGTTTTTTCACTTTCTTTGAAATGACCCCACAGGAACGACTGGGTGGCAAGATTCCAAAAACACCCCTCCCCCTGGGAGTGTTTCAACCATGCACGTGAAATGTTTTGCCTAATGGGGTCAGTGAAAAAAAAAACGCTCACAAAAAAGCTTTTACTTACATACAGAAAAAAAAATTTTCACTCTTTTTTCATGTGGGTTGTTTTGTTTTTTGGAAATTTTTTCCCCGATTTTTTTACCTCAAAAAGCAATAAATTTTTTTTTTCGTAAAAAAAGTTTTTTTTTTCAGTACGGTTTTAAAAACCTTTACAAAATCAACCGGGGGTTAAATCGATATACCTTAAACGGTTTAGCCCAAAGATTCCCTTTGGCCGGTTTTTTTGCTTGTCCCCAAAAGGGAAAAATCCGGATTTTCCGAAAAAACTGCCCCCACAAAAAAGAAACAACGTCGAAGAACCCCCTTTGGAAAAAAACAAGGGGTTGAAAAAATAAATAATTAAAAAAAATATATTTATAATTAAATATTTAATAAATTAAAAAAATAAAACGGGGTAAATAAAACGCCCCCTAATAACTTCTAGAACCTGAAAGAAGCGAAAGCTTGAAAAAAAACGTTTTTTAGTTTTTTGGAGACTCAAGAAAAAATTTTATATAAATATTTTATTTTAATAAATTTTTTGTTTTGGGGTGGGGGGGGGTTTTTGGTGGGGGTTGGTGTGTTTGTTTGGTGTTTGTTGTGTGGTGTGGGGTGTACATCTCTCTCCCCTCCCCCTTCTCCCCTCTCCCCCCCCTCCTCCCCCTTTGGTGTGGGGTGGGGTTGTGGGTTAGTGGGGTTTGGGGATACTAAAAATTTAGAGAAGAAAGGGGAGAGAGGAGAAAGAGAGAAGAAGAGAAGAAGAAAGAAGGAGAGAGAGAGAAAAAATTGACAATTGGCAAAGGGGTTTAATTTCGTAAAGGCCCCCCGTACCCTTTTCAAAAAAACCAAAAAGAAAACAAAACCATGAAAAATTAAAAAATTTTAAAAAAAATAATAAAACTATACATACATTCCAAGATCCCCCCCCCCACCCTAACTGTGTACTAAAAAAAATATTTTATTTCTCAAATTGGTAAACGAATTTTTCCCCCCCCGCTTTTAAAACTAGGAAAAAAAATTTTTTTTAAAACATTTGAATTGGCTTTTTCCCCAATACTACCCCCTTAAAGAAAAAGCCTGCCCCATTGCCCCCCAAATTTTTGACAAAATACCTTCCCCCGATTATTGGGGTGAGGGAGGAAAAAAGAGAGAGAGGAGAAGAAAGAAAAGAAAAAGGAAGAGAGAGAGAAAAAGAAGGAGAAAAAAAGAGAAAGACGCACGCCCCCCACTAACACACAGTGAATCAACACAAATTACGTTTTTTTTCAAAACCCCTGTTATTCCCAAAACAACCACACCACAACACAACACACCCCAAAACACCACACACACCCCAAACACACACACCACCCCCAAAAGCAAAGCCACGCAAACGCACAACCCTCATTCCCGCCCACCCCCGCCCAAAACAAACAAAACAACATACCCCAATAACCACACACACACCAAAAACAACCAACCCCACAACCCAACACAAAAACAAAACACACAAAAACACACACAACACAACAAAAACCATACAAAGAAGGGGAGAGAGGAAAAAAGGAGAAGAAACAAAAGAGAGAAGACAAGAGAAAAGAGAGAAAAACAGACAACAGACAAACAGAAAAAAAGAGCAAGAAAAAGACGACAGATGACCCCCAACAACCCCAAACCAAAAAAAAAAAACACAAACAAGGGGGAAAAACAGACCACATGTTAAACGCACCGTCCCCCAAACCCCCTCCCCCTTTTCTTTTCTTTCCCCCTCCTCTCTCCCCCCCCTTCCCCCAAAAAAACACACAGACACACACACGGGGCCCCCCCACCAACCTGGGGCGCGGGGGCCCCCGCCCCGAAGAAAACACGCCACGCAAAAACGCCCAAACCCGCCACCCCAACCAAACACGAAAAACAAAAAAAAACCACACCCCCGCCCCCAAAAACCCCCAACAAAAAAGGCCTTTCCCCCCGTGGCCCCATAAAACACACACCCCCAAAACCCCCAAACCAACCCACCAAAACACACCACCCACACACAACACAACCCAGTCCCCCGCACAGCCAACAGAAACCCACCCCCCAAAAACACCAAACCACCACCACAACACAAAACCCCCACACAAAACAACACCCCACACACAAAAACCCCACCAACCACAAAACCCCCCACAAACAACCCAACCAAACAACCCCCAACACCACAACCAAAACCCCCGGCAACCAAAACAAAACACCACACACACACACCACAAAAACAACAAAAAACAAACCCCCACCCCCAAAAGGGGATAAACAAACCCAAAACGTTTCTCAAAAAAAACAACACACACAAACCACACCACCAAACCCCCACAACAAAAAAAACACACACACCACACAACACAAAGGCAATAAAAAAAACATACTTTTCTCGTAAAACACAAAACCCCCACACAAAACACACAACACAAAACAAAACACAAAAACACACACAAAACCCCAAGCGCAAAAAAGGCCACGAAAAATTCTGGGCCATTCATAAACCTCTGTCCTCCCCTCTTCCCCTTCCTGTCCCCCCTCTCCTCCCCTCCCTCCTCTCCCTTCCCTCTCTCTTTCCCCCTCGGCCCCCCCTACTCCCTTTCCCCCTCCCCCCAAAAGGAATATTGGAAACGAAAAAGTAGGAAAACAAACACATAAAAAAATGCCCTTAGGCTTATAATTTTAAAAAAAAAATTAAGATATACTGCCCCTTTTTGGGGGCAGAGCAAAAAAAGGTAAAAAAGGGCGTTTTTAATGAAATTCAAAAAATCCCCCTAAAGAACACATACAATTATTCCTTTCCCCCAAATTGGGAAACTTTTTTTGACACTGAATTGAACCCCCTAGACTTACTTTTCAAATTTTTGATTTTTAAAATTAAAAACGGTTTTTAATAAAAAAAAATACATACTTTTTACCCTTTAAAAGATTGTTGGGTTAAAACAACACTCCTCCAAAAAAAATGATTTTTCGGAAAAACAAAAAACACCTTTTTTTTCCCAAATACTATTTTCGGGCTCCCCTAAGACCACCCCAAAAAAATAAATATTGGCAAGCCTATGTAATTTTGTTAATACGATTAGAAAAAACAGGCAAATACAACTTCAAACCCAAAAATTTTGAAAAAAGAAAAAAAAAGGGTTTTGGGGGAAATGTTAAAATTTGGTTTAAGGGGCGGCCCCCCGAGAGGTTTTAAAAATTGAAAAATAAGGAAAAAAACTTTGCTTCGTTTACAACAAAGGCTTTCCCCGAAATTTTTAAAATAATGAAAAAAATTTGGAAAAACGTTTCCTTTTAAAAAATTTAAAAGGTTTTTGAGCCAATGGGAACTGTTCTTTTAATAACAAAAAAAAATTGAAAAAAAGTTGGGAAAAAATATAATTTTTAAATGGCAGGTCAGGCGCGCAAAAAAAAACTGGTTTTTAGTAAAAAAAGTGCTGACTGCCCAAAATTGCGGTCCCCCAATAAAAGGAAGATGAAGTCAAAATTTTTTTTTCCCAAAATTGCTTTCCCCTTTAGAATTCGCCGAAAAAAATTCCAATTTTTTTTAAAATGAAAAGCAAAAACGAGCCCCCACCGTTAAAATGGGAAAAAATAAATTTTTTTTTGCCCCCAAAAAATAAAAGAAAACAACTTTTTTATTGCACTTGCTAAGTAAATTACTGAAGCTACCAAATTCAAAAAAAAAAATGCAACTTTTTTAAAAAAGATTTCCCTTTTTAATCCAAAATTTTTTCCCCCTTTT
>JAMYXO010005726.1:0-12500 GCA_033310375.1 Conus canariensis
AAGTGTTACACCTGCTTTGGGATTCATGGTAAAGGGCACTTCATATTGTTCACGTGGTCTATCGTGCAGTCTGTAATCAATACTAAAGTACCTGGGAAACTTGCAACTGGCGTTTGCTGTGGATAACTATTTTCTGCGTACATTAAGCCATCATACTTAAGGTATAAAATATATAAAAAGAATATAAAAACTTCATACACTGCTTGATGTTGAATATGACTCTGGTTACCATGTATATCTACAGACTGATCATGCGTATCAATTTAAGCGTGGCTTATAACATTGTGTTTCAAGTTGGTGCTTGAATAAGTCTGAGTTTGGTGTTGATCGCATGCAGAAAATAAGGATGAAGGAGAAAGGGGAAGAATGTGTGTGTGTGTGTGTTGGTGTGTGTGTGTGTGTGTGTGTGTGTGTGCGCTAAATCCCTGAAGCTGCAAAGTTGTTGGCTTTGGTTGGTTGGTTGTTCGTCAACAGCTTCAAAATTTCAAAAGCTGTAATTGATCCGTCGCTGTAGCAACTGGCACATCTAATCTCCGAATGGTCCATAGGTACTTCTTCATTGTCCTTATCACTGCATGGTCTATACCTCTTTGCTGTCCATTCCTTTCCCTTGTCCATCTGTATCTGGCCAGACTTCAGTTTTCATAGCTCTTCATTATTGTCCATTCTCTAACCCACCCATAACCAATACCACGCTATTATCCCTGCCTCTTCATTGTTCATCCCTCTCTTTTTCCCATGCCTTTCCATGTTCAGTCAATTTTCTTTATCCATCCCTTTCCGTTACCAGCACCTCTCCATAATCCAGACCTCTTCCTTGTCCAATCTCTCCTCTGCCTGTATCTTTCCATTATCATTACCTCCTCATTGTCTATCCCTCTCCTCTGCCCATATTTTCCATTATCATTACCTCTTCCTTGTCTATCCCTCTCCTCTGCCTGTATCTTTCCATTATCATTACCTCCTCATTGTCTATCCCTCTCCTCTACCTGTATCTTTCCATTATCATTACCTCTTCATTGTCTATCCTCTCCTCTGCCTTATCTTTCCATTGTCCATATCTCCTCATTGTCTATCCTCTCCTCTGCCTGTATCTTTCCATTGTCCATATCTCCTCATTGTCCATCCGTCTTATCTGTCCATATCGTTCCATTACTCATACCTCTTCATTGTCCCATTCCTCTCCTCTACCTGTATCTTTCCATTGTCCATACCTCTTCATTGTCCATCCCTCCTCTACCCACATCTTACCATGATCCATACCTCTTCGTTGTCCATCACTCTCCTCTGCCCATATCTTTCCATGATCCATACCTCTTCAGTTGTCCATCCCTCTCCTCTGCCCATATCTTTCCATGATCCATACCTCTTCGTATGTCTGCCCTCTCCTCTGCCCATATCTTCCATGATCCATACCTCTTCGTAGTCTGTCCCTCTCTTCTGCTTATATCCTTCCATGATCCACACCTCTTCGTAGTCTGTCCCTCTCTTCTGCTTATATCCTTCCATGATCCATACCTCTTCGTAGTCTGTCGCTCTCTTCTGCTTATATCCTTCCATGATCCATACCTCTTCGTAGTCTGTCCCTCTCTTCTGCTTATATCCTTCCATGATCCATACCTCTTCGTAGTCTGTCCCTCTCTTCTGCTTATATCCTTCCATGATCCATACCTCTTCGTAGTCTGTCCCTCTCTTCTGCTTATATCCTTCCATGATCCATACCTCTTCGTAGTCTGTCCCTCTCTTCTGCTTATATCCTTCCATGATCCATACCTCTTCGTAGCTGTCCCTCTCTTCTGCTTATATCCTTCCATGATCCATACCTCTTCGTAGTCTGTCCCTCTCTTCTGCTTATATCCTTCCATGATCCATACCTCTTCATAGTCTGTCCCTCTCTTCTGCTTATATCCTTCCATGATCCATACCTCTTCGTAGTCTGTCCCTCTCTTCTGCTTATATCCTTCCATGATCCATACCTCTTCGTAGTCTGTCCCTCTCTTCTGCTTATATCCTTCCATATCCATACCTCTTCGTAGTCTTCCCTCCTTCTGCTTATATCCTTCCATGATCCACACCTCTTCGTAGTCTGTCCCTCTCTTCTGCTTATATCCTTCCATGATCCACACCTCTTCGTAGTCTGTCCCTCTCTTCTGCTTATATCCTTCCATGATCCATACCTCTTCGTAGTCTTCCCTTACTCTGCTTATATCCTTCCATGATCCACACCTCTTCGCATCTGTCCCTCTCTTCTCATTATATCCTTCCAAGATCCATACCTCTCGTATCTGCCCTCTCTTCTGCTTAATCCTTCCATGATCCAACCTCTTCGTACTGTCCCTCTCTCTGCTTAATCCTTCCATATCCACACCTCTTCATTGCTTTCCCTCCCCTCTGCCCATATCTTTCCCTTACCGATACCTGTCCCTAGTCCATCCCTCCCCTCTGCCCATATCTTTCCCTTACCGATACCTGTCCCTAGTCCATCCCTCCCCTCTGCCCATATCTTTCCCTTACCGATACCTGTCCCTAGTCCATCCCTCCCCTCTGCCTATATCTTTCCCTTACCGATACCTGTCCCTAGTCCATCCCTCCCCTCTGCCCATATCTTTCCCTTACCGATACCTGTCCCTAGTCCATCCCTCCCCTCTGCCCATATCTTTCCCTTACCGATACCTGTCCCTAGTCCATCCCTCCCTCTGCCCATATCTTTCCCTTACCGATACCTGTCCCTAGTCCATCCCTCCCCTCTGCCCATATCTTTCCCTTACCGATACCTGTCCCTAGTCCATCCCTCCCCTCTGCCCATATCTTTCCCTTACCGATACCTGTCCCTAGTCCATCCCTCCCCTCTGCCCATATCTTTCCCTTACCGATACCTGTCCCTAGTCATCCCTCCCCTCTGCCCATATCTTTCCCTTACCGATACCTGTCCCTAGTCCATCCCTCCCCTCTGCCCATATCTTTCCCTTACCGATACCTGTCCCTAGTCCATCCCTCTCCTCTGCCCATATCTTTCCCTTACCGATACCTGTCCCTAGTCCATCCCTCCCCTCTGCCCATATCTTTCCCTTACCGATACCTGTCCCTAGTCCATCCCTCCCCTCTGCCCATATCTTTCCCTTACCGATACCTGTCCCTAGTCCATCCCTCCCCTCTGCCCATATCTTTCCCTTACCGATACCTGTCCCTAGTCCATCCCTCCCCTCTGCCCATATCTTTCCCTTACCGATACCTGTCCCTAGTCCATCCCTCCCCTCTGCCCATATCTTTCCCTTACCGATACCTGTCCCTAGTCCATCCCTCCCCTCTGCCCATATCTTTCCCTTACCGATACCTGTCCCTAGTCCATCCCTCCCCTCTGCCCATATCTTTCCCTTACCGATACCTGTCCCTAGTCCATCCCTCCCTCTGCCCATATCTTTCCCTTACCGATACCTGTCCCTAGTCCATCCCTCCCCTCTGCCCATATCTTTCCCTTACCGATACCTGTCCCTAGTCCATCCCTCCCCTCTGCCCATATGTTTCCCTTACCGATACCTTCCCTAGTCCATCCCCCCCTCTGCCTATATCTTTCCCTACCGATACCTGTCCCTAGTCCATCCCTCCCCTCTGCCTATATCTTTCCCTTACCGATACCTGTCCACATCCATCCCTCCCCTCTGCCCATATCTTTCCCTTACCGATACCTGTCCTAGTCCATCCCTCCCTCTGCCCATATCTTTCCTTACCGATACCTGTCCCTAGTCCATCCCTCCCTCTGCCCATATCTTTCCCTTACCGATACCTGTCCCTGTCCATCCCTCCCCTCTGCCCATATCTTTCCCTTACCGATACCTGTCCCTATCCATCCTCTCCCCTTCTGCCCATATCTTTCCCTTACCGATACCTGTCCCTAGTCCATCCCTCCCCATCTGCCCATATCTTTCCTTACCGATACCTGTCCCTAGTCCATCCCTCCCCACTGCCCATATCTTTCCCTTACCGATACCTGTCCCTAGTCCATCCCTCCCCTCTGCCCATATCTTTCCCTTACCGATACCTGTCCCTAGTCCATCCCTCCCCTCTGCCCATATCTTTCCCTTACCGATACCTGTCCCTAGTCCATCCCTCCCCTCTGCCCATATCTTTCCCTTACCGATACCTTCCCTAGTCCATCCCTCCCCTCTGCCCATATCTTTCCCTTACCGATACCTGTCCCTAGTCCATCCCTCCCCTCTGCCTATATCTTTCCCATACCGATACCTGTCCCTAGTCCATCCCTCCCCTCTGCCCATATCTTTCCCTTACCGATACCTGTCCCTAGTCCATCCCTCCCCTCTGCCTATATCTTTCCCTTACCGATACCTGTCCCTAGTCCATCCCTCTCCTCTGCCCATACCTTTCCCTTACCGATACCTGTCCCTAGTCCATCCCTCCCCTCTGCCTATATCTTTCCCTTACCGATACCTGTCCCTAGTCCATCCCTCTCCTCTGCCCATATCTTTCCCTTACCGATACCTGTCCCTAGTCCATCCCTCCCCTCTGCCCATATCTTTCCCTTACCGATACCTGTCCCTAGTCCATCCCTCCCCTCTGCCCATATCTTTCCCTTACCGATACCTGTCCCTAGTCCATCCCTCCCCTCTGCCCATATCTTTCCCTTACCGATACCTGTCCCTAGTCCATCCCTCCCCTCTGCCCATATCTTTCCCTTACCGATACCTGTCCCTAGTCCATCCCTCCCCTCTGCCCATATCTTTCCCTTACCGATACCTGTCCCTAGTCCATCCCTCCCCTCTGCCCATATCTTTCCCTTACCGATACCTGTCCCTAGTCCATCCCTCCCCTCTGCCCATATCTTCCCATTGTCCAATACCTTTCCTAGTCCATCCCTCTCCTCTGCCATATCTTTCCATTTACATACCTGTTCCTATCCATCCCTCCCCTCTGCCCATATCTTTCCTTACCATACCTGTCCTAGTCCATCCCTCCCTCTGTCCCATATCTTTCCTTTACCATCCTTCTTGTCCATCCCTCTCTCTGCCTATATCTTCCATTTCCATACTCTTCGTTGTCCATCCCTCTCCTCTGTCCATATTGTTCCATTTTACACACCTCTTCATTTTCCATCCCTCCCTCTGCCTAATCTTTCCATTTATCCATACCTGTGCGTTGTCCATCTCTCCTTGCCCATATCTTTTCCATGTTCATACCTCTTCGTTGTCCATCCCTATCGTCTCCCTTATCTTTCCAAAATCCATACTCTCATTGTCCATCCCTCCCTCTGCCTTTTTCTTTCCATTATTCCATACCTCCTCTGCTTTGTCCATCCCCTTCCTTGCCCATCTTTCCATTTTACACACCTCCTTAGGTCCATCCTTCTCCCCTGCCTATATCTTTCCATTTTTTACCCTTCTTGTCCAACCCTTCCCTGCCTATGTCTTTCCATTATCACACTTAGCTGTCCATCACCTCTCCTCTGCCCATATCTTTCCATTTTACACACTCTTCTTGTCCATCCTCTCCTCTGCCAATACTTTCATTACACACCTGTTGGTCCATTCCATCTCTCCCAAATATCTTTCATTTTACACACCTCTAGTTGTCCATCCACTCTCCTCTGCCCATATCTTTCCATTTTACACACCTTTCGATGTCCATCCCTCTCCTCTGCCCATATCTTTGCATTTACACACCTTTTGTTGTCCATCCCTCTCCTCTGCCATATCTTTCCATTTACAACCTTTCGTTGTCCATCCATCTCCTCTGCCAATATCTTTGCATTTTACACACCTGTTTGTTGTCCATCCATCTCCTCTGCCAATATCTTTGCATTTTACACACCTGTTTGTTGTCCATCCATCTCCTCTGCCAATATCTTTGCATTTTTACACACCTGTTTGTTGTCCATCCATCTCCTCTGCCAATATCTTTGCATTTTACACACCTGTTTGCTGTCCATCCCTCTGCTCTGCCCACAGCTTCCAATTTTACATACCTCTTCATTGTCCATCTGTCTCCTCTGCCCATAGCTTTCCATTATCTATACCTCTTCATTGTCCATTCCTCTGCTCTGCCCATATCTTTCCATTATCCATGCCTCTTCATTGTCCATTGTCCATTGTCCATTCATCTCCTCTGTCTCCGCGTTGGGCTAATGCGTAGGTCAACATTCGCGAAGTCGAGCCACGAGACCCTCTTCTTCAATTGTCTCATCATTGTTGTTAATTCATTTAACCATCAGCTGCAAATCATGCGTAATGTGGTCTCAAAACTTAGCGGATGTGGTGTAGCGTATATGGACTAGTCCGCACGCAGTGACACCTCCTTGATGAAACTGAAACTGAAACCTCTGACTGTATCTTTCCATTATCCATACTTCTTCAGTGTCAATCCCTCTCCTGTGTCCACATCTTTCCATTTTACATACCTCTTCGATGTCCATCACACTGCTCTGCCTATATCATTGCATTGTTTATATATCTCCGTGGTTTAACTCCTCTCCCTATATTTTTGAATTGTCCATACCTCTTGTATGTCCATCCCTCTCCTCTGTCCATATCTTTCCATTTTACACACCTCTTCGTTGTCTGTTTAAAAAAGAAAAAGTTCCACTTCCTATACGGCCTATGGCAAAATAAGCTGTGAAAATGCTGGCATATGCAACGATTAAGAGAGAGAGAGAGAGAGAGAAAAGAGAGAGAGAGAGAGAGAGAGAGAGAGAGAGAGAGAGAGAGAGAGAGAGAGAGAGATTCGTAACAGGGCAAAGTCGCAACTGATTTTCGCATAACCATATATATTAAGGGAAACAAAGCAACATTTCTTTTATAAATGTAATAAACGTATGAATCATTAATATATTCCATGGCAACCTCGCCATGTTTAAGTTAAAAAAAAACAACTTAACATTCAAACAAATATAAATTTTGGTTACAATGATTTATCTATTGCTGATATATGTGTGTGTATGTGTGCGTGCGTGCGTGCGTGCGTGCGTGCGTGCGTGCGTGGTGTGTGTGTGTGTGTGTGTGTGTGTGTGTGTGTGTGTGAGTGTGTGTGAGTGTGTGTGTGTATGTGTGTGTGTGTGGTGCGTGCGTGCGTGCGTGCGTGTGTGTGTGTGTGTGTGTGTGTGTGGTGTGTGTGTGTGGTGTGTGTGTGTGTGTGTGTGTGTGTGTGTGTGTGTGTGTGTGTGTGTGTGTGTGAGAGAGAGAGGAGAGAGAGAGAGAGAGAGAGAGAGAGAGAGAGAGAGAGATTTGTGGACGAGTGACATGAGTATGACTGAAGTTACAAGAACTTATCCTACATGTATTGTTTAAGAAGGGATTGCAGATGTAGAAAGTAAAGTGTTCACATGCATGCATTTCTTGGTCATCTGTTTTACGTCATTGTTCACTGCCCCTCTGTTCCTTTCCTGTCCTTTCCCGTCCATGCTGGCAGCAAGGGTAAGACGTTCAAACACTACATTAGGAACCACCTGTATGTGAACAGACTAGCAATGTTGTTGGAATTTTGACATAATAAATATGGATTGTCACTAGTCAACATCCCCCTCCCCTCCTCCCCTTTTCTTCCACTCTCAGTCCTGCATCACAAATAACATTGCCGGAACATTCCCGTATCTGACAGACGAAATGCTCGTGGATGACCCGTGTATTCACTTAGCCACCCAAGTCATAACGAAAGGACACCAACATTCACGGCACTCTCTAGCCTATTTTGTCAGCTCACATGTGTGACGCGTATGGTGAACGATGTAACTTAACACATCAGCTTTAAAGGCCGGAATAGCTCGGTTGGTAGAGCGCCTGACTCGTAATCTTGGTGATCCTGGGGTTGCGGGTTCGAATCTCCGCCGGGGCGTTTCGGTACAGGGGATTTTTCCCTTGGAGTTAACATTAGTTCTGACTCCATTTCCCATACAGTCCTTCGAATGAGACTATAAACCGAGGTTCCGTGTGTGAACGCACGCATAATATCTTGCACACACGTAAAATCCCATCACCAACTTTCGGAAGAGTAGGCCAGTTTGGCCGTTGGTATGGATGACACGTTACACATAGCATGCACCCTGCGTGAGAAATGGAAAGAATGAAGGAAGTAAAGAAACTGAGTGAACGATATTGAACGATACTGACTGGATGACACGGGAAACGACTGAATGAAGCGCCAGCTGGCAGCTCTTCAGTCGGCACTACCAGGTAGGCAGCCCGTTGTGTAAGCGAGTGTTGATTGTAAAGCGCTTAGAGCTTGGTCTCTAGCCGAGAATAGGCGCTATATAAGTATTCATTATTATTATTATTATTATTAAGACCTCCAAGATCTGTCATGTTTGATTGTCACTGTATTATTTTAAACTGCAATTGTTGTCAATCGTTGGCAAGTCTCTGCTTCCTTTCATATGACTAAAACCCTCACAACCTCTCACAACCTGTTGATCAGACAGACATCAGAAACATGAGGGTTAGTTTAACCCTCTGAAAGGAGAGACCAAGTCCCCCAAATTCACAGACCCACCATAGGCCATAAGACTGAAAGCAATCCTCCTCAGTGTGTAAAACTCAGCACCTGTGTATGTCAATGAACGCGAGAGGAATGTTCATCTCGTGATGACGTGATGCGCTGCACTTCCTAAGAAATAAGGAGCATTCAGGGTTTTTTTCACAAGACGCATTTTAACCAGGACGGGAAAATATGTTTTAGTGGAATGGGGATATCAGGCTTCTTTTTCCAAGCTTTTTTTTTGGTCAAACGCAGGAGATGTGACAATAAAATATAATAGTGCTGTACAATTCAGTGAAACAAATCACGTGAGATAGATCTGGAAATTTACATAATTGTAGTTCTCGAAAGGCAGAGGAAAAAAAAGAAAAAAAAAACTTTATATTATATTCGCAAATATATATGGCCCTGATATGGATGATTCACAATTGTACAATCATACAGAATTCAAATGTGAGAAATTTTGTTATAGCGGGAGATTTTAATCTAGCAGCCAATGCAATCGATCGATCGATCTATGCTCTGGTTTTCACCCACTACTTATTTATCACACACACACACACACACACACACACACAACACACACACACACACACACACACACACACACACACACACATGGCTCTCTCTCACTCTCTCTCTCTCTCTGTCTCTATCTCTCTCTCTGACTCTGTCACATGCACAAACACGCGCGCACACACACACACACACACACACACACACACACACACACACACACACACACACACACACGCACGCACGCACGCACGCACACACACACACACTGGCTCTCTCTCTCTCTCTCTCTCTCTCTCTCTCGTCTGTCTGTCTGTCTCTCTCTCTCTCTCTCTCTCTCTCTCTCTGACTGTCACACACACACACACACACACACACACACACACACACACACACACACACACACACAACACACACACACGTACGTCTGTATGTGTGTATGTATGTATGCATGTATGTATTTATGAATCTTTGTATGCATGATATGTGCATATATGTCTTTATGTATGTATATATCTATGTGTGTGTGTGTGTGTGTGTGTGTGTGTGTGTGTGTGTGTGTGTGTGTGTGTGTGTGTCTGTCTGTCTGTCTGAAGAACCGGTTTTATGCCGGCTGCACACTGGCCATTCGTTTTTAACTGATTCGTACCTTTTAATGAGTGAAGAAGCTCCATGGTGCATTCCATGTCATGTACCACTCACAGTGAAACGTATTCCTTTAGAGTGTTGGGACTTGCATGATGTGAGACATAAACATTTTACCATAGACTTCATCAAAACCTTATTCAGAGATGTTATACTTATGTGATCTTTGAATTTCTGAGTGAGACTAACATTTTTCTTCTGATCTGAGATTTTACAGTAGAAAGATTGAAAAAAAAATCGGGTGTTTTTTAGGTGTATTTTAGAAGGTTGTATGAAGAATGACTTGTGGTTTGACTTCAACGCGGTGACAGCCCTGACATGGCCCTTTGCGGTCGGCTGGGCTATAAGCAACATTTCCTCACCTTATCTTACTTTGGTAATGTTATCAGCTACCCTGGTGATGTCTCCCTCAAATCTTGGTGATGTCTTCCTCATTTGGTGATGTTTTTTTTTGTTTTTGTTTTTTTTTTTGTTTTTTTTTTTTTTTTGCTGTCCCAACCTCTGTGCCACCTCAGAGGCAGTGCACCCACGCCGCTCATTCCAACACCCCGTCCACAGCCACAGCCCGGTCGGCCCCTCCGCAGCCCCGGCACCGGCAATCCACAGGGAACAGTCAATGTCAAGTCGTCAAGAGGCAACCCACCGGAGGAGACACTGCACTGCTGCCGAGTCACTTCGGTGGTGTTCAGTGGCGCCTGTTCTGATCTAACATACGCAGGACACCACCTACTAAGCCCCCTACTGACGACAATAATTGCTTAGTCGCGGAGCCGGCGTGAGTGAGCTCTCCCCCCGGAGGGCGCCACCACGTCCGTCCAACGACAGCCCCCATGGACTCGCCGACACCGGTGACCCCGACGGAACCAAACCAAGGCCATAGACGTGGAAAGGACATCGAAATTGAGGTCACCATGAGAGCAGGGCATGAAGGGCCACAGAATTTGAGACATTTTTTTTTTTATGCTGATCGATGACAATTAGGATGATTAAGATGATGCTACGGATTTCCATTTCGGTCTGAGACTACATGACAGGGCTGTACTCTACGCTTCCTTTCATAATATATCCCGGCGTCAACCAGGCCCGAGAGATACAGGCACCTGCAGTGTTGGTCAGGAAATTTGAGCAACACTCTCAGAAACGCATCCTTTAAGTGGATGAAACTCGACTGTGTGGTCCCAGTCTTCCCAACTGAGTCCGCAGCAACTCAACTCTGGGTAGGAGCCGGTCGGGGCAGAAAAACCCACATGACTTCTGATGGGATTCGAACCCCGACCTCCCAGCCGGGAGTCCGCGACGCTAACCACTTTGCCACGGCGGCTGGTCAATTTTGGTGATGTTTTCCTCCACTCTAGTCCTGTCTCTCCCTACCCTGGTGATGACTCTTTCCACCCTGCTGATGTCTCCCTCTGCGCTGGTAATGACTTCGTCTACCCTGGAGATGTCTCCTCCTTCTATCTTTTCATGTCTGACCTCAACCTTGTTGATATATTCACCTACCTGGTGAATGTCTCCTCTACCTTGATGATATACTCTTCCTCTCCCTGGTGATGTCTACCTCTACCTTGATGATATCTCTTCCTACCCTGGTGATGTCTACTCTCTACCTTGATGATATCTCTTCCTTTCCCTGGTGATGTCTCCTCTACCTTGATGATATCTCTTCCTACCCTGGTGATGTCTCTCTCTACTTGATGATATCTCTTCCTACCCTGGTGATGTCTACCTCTACCTTGATGATATCTCTTCCTACCCTGGTGATGTCTCTCTCTACTTGATGATATCTCTTCCTTCCATAGGGATGTCTCCCCCAGCTTTGTTTTATCTCCAGCTATCCCGATGATATCTCTCTTCTACTCTGGTAATGTTTCCTCCTACGTTGATTTGATCTTCTCCTAACCTGGTGATACTTCTCCCCCCCCCAATCCCCTACCCTCGTGATGTCTTGCCAAATAATGGTAGGTCTTCATCTGTCACGATGATGTCACCTGCTACCTTGGTTATGTCCCCTGTCCCTACCCAATTGATGTTTCTGCTAACCACTGTAGTGTCTCCCCCAACCTTGGCGCCAGATTATTTGATCTGTCATGTTGATGTTTCCCCCTACTCTGATGATGTCTTCACTACTCTTATACCTTTCCCCATGCTGGAAATGTTTTGCAAGGTGATATTACCAGAACAGGATGGACATCAGTAAGGTAGAATAAGACCTGTCTCCCATACCTTGATGGTGTCATTTGCCTTGATGATGTTTTTCATTACCGTGAAGATGACTCCCACTACTCTGGTGATGTCTTCTGCTAGTCTAATCAAATTATCGTCTACACGAAACACGTCTTGAAATCTAGGGCTTGGTTCAGCTACAGCGCTATACAAAAGTTTCAGTGACAAGCCATTACCACTGGATGAGGCAAGGAGAATGGTTTAGAAAGCTAAAGCCATACATTCCCCTGGACTAAACGAAATACCCAATCTGTTGTATAACAAGCATTCCAATGTCCTCGGGTGACTCCAGAAATGATAAGATCAGCATGGAGGAAGCCGGAGATCAGCGACCAAGGGAAGATAGCTGACGGAGTGTACATTTCCCAAACTCAAGTGACATCAGCCAGCTCAGACCAGTATCATTTCTGAACGTTGAGTTGAAAAACTTCATTGTCGTAGCAGCCAGGCTGACTGAATAGTTCACAGAAAATGAGTACCTAGATTTGTCAGTCCAGAAAGGAAGCGTCTCGCTAGCATGTCACTACAAAGAGCCTTTAAGTTAAGACAAAGTTTTATGAAAATATTAACTGTAAATGTTGACCAAAAATATATCAAAGAATCACATATTTTCCATTGTAGACATTTGAAATAAGTTT
>JAMYXO010005727.1:0-14913 GCA_033310375.1 Conus canariensis
TAAAATTTTTTTAATTTTGGTTTTTGTTTTGGAAGGGGATAAAATTGTTTTTATTTGGGGGGTTTTTAGGGGGGGAATGGGGGTTGGGGTTTTTTGGTGGGGGGGGTTTTAAGGGGGTTTTTGGTTGGGGTTTTTGGGGGGTGGTTTGTGTTTTTGTTTGGGGTTGGGGGGTTTTTTTGGTTTTTTGGTGGGGTTTTGTTGGGGGGGTTTTTGGGTAAAAAAAATTTTAAAAGTTAATGGAAATGTTTTTAAAAAAATTTTTTTTTAAAATTTTGGTGTTTAAAATTTTTTTTGTTTTTTTTTTTTTGGGGGTTTTTTTTAATTTAAAATTTGGAGGAAAATAGAGGGGTTTAGGGGGGATTTTGGGTTAAAGGAATTTTTTTTAATGGGGGGGAAAAAGGGGGGAAATTTTTTTATATGTTATTAATTTTTTTTTAAAAATTTTTTGGTTTTTACTTTAAGGAAAAATTTTAAATTTTTTAAAAATTAAAAAAAAAGGATGTTTTAAAAAGAAGAATTTTTAAAAAAGGTTTTGGAAAAATTTTAAATTTTAAAAATTAATTTTTGAATATGAAAATAAAAAAATGTTTTTTTAAAAATTAAATTTTAAATTTATTAAGGATTATAGGAATTAATTCTTTTTTCTTTTGGTGGGACAACAATCCGGGGTTGTTTTATGCAATCATAAAAGGGTTTTGGGCAAACAAAAATTTTTTTTAAACCCGGTTCCCCTTTTACAAAGTTGTCAAGGAAAAAAAAAATGCATAGATTAAAAAGTTTCCCCACATTATAAATGCGTTTGTGCCAAATCAAGGAAAACAGAAGGGGACTTTTTCTTTGACCCTCCTAAAGGCCCCCCAAACAAAACCAAACAAAATTAAAAAAGGGGATTTCCCTGTGAAGGGCGGTTTGGGTGAATTTCAAATCCAGACCAAACATATCTTGGAGTTTTTTCAGAAAAATTCAAATTTTTAAAAACAAAAGGGAAAAAATGATAATAAAATAATTAAAAAATGATAAATTTAAAAAAAGTAATAATTTTAAGGGAAAAGAAAAATTTACTTATTTTCAAAAAAAGGTTATTTTTCCTTTCCCAAAAATTTTTGGGAATGGGGAGGGGGGGGGGGGGGGGCATTAATTTTCCCTTAATTTTTCCCTAAGGAAAAAACCCCTGATTATCACCACTTGGGGGGTCAGGGCTGATCTTAAGTAAATTGCATAGCAATAGGTTCTCCCAACACACTTCCTCAATCTGGTTCATTTTTGGCTTCCCCTTTTGGGGAAAAGTTCCTTGCTTTTCTTCCTCCCCCCCATTTTAGGGGTTTTAGTTTTCCCTGGGTTCTTCCAGGGGTCTTGGCCTTTTCTGTTGGGAAATACTGGGGGGAGGATATTTGGGGGCGACAGTTAGCCCAAAAATTGCACTTTTTTGGTAAAAACGGGGGCCGAAATCAAAAACCAAAAAACACCCCTGGGGACGTTCCTCAAATTTTAAAAAAACCCCCTCGAGTAAAATTTCATGTCTAACATTTTTTTCCCTTCCGCAGACTTTTTTTTGTTTTGTTTTTTTCTACTCGATTTTTACAAAGTGAAAAAGAATGGGGAAAAATCATACGGTTACACCCTCTGCAGTTGTAGGAAACTGGTTGCAGATTGGAGATAGACAGCAGGGGAGAGGGAAGGCATTTGGAGTTTTGCCGCCCGTCCAAGCTTTGTTCACCCCATAAAGTTTTAAAATTCATCATGTATCAAATTTTTGGTATCAAATCTGAAAAATGTAAGAATGCTGCCTGTCCCTGTGCGCAAGTTCATCGACTGCTACTCACCCCCTTATCAAAATAGCCCTCACACCACCACACACAAACCAACCACCCGCCGCACATGCACACACATACACACACACACAGGGGCACACACACACACCACACCCACACACACCACACATGCAACAGTCTGTGCATTCAGTCATTTCCCACGCTTTTCAAAACAAAAATCGAACCAACCATTTTCAGGTCATCCATTTTTAAGCCGTCGTCCCCAACTGAATGAACCAAAACCCTTTGCATTGATCCCAAAAGTTTTAAATGAGAACCATCTAAAAATATATGATGAAGAGTAAAGGGTTTTAACAACAAAAACAACAGAGAAAAACAGTATATTATGATCTGTGTAAAATGAAATAAAATAAAAAAAAGGCCAAAACAAAACAGAATTCAAAAAAAAAAAAAAAAAAAGCAATAAATCTTTGTCTTCCACCATTATGATGAAAAAATGGGTATATCTATGATTTCCCCCCGCATTTGAAAGAAGTAAACTTTAAAAAAAAAATAACTGAGCAAATTTATGATCATCTCTGGTGACCCCAGTAACAAAACCCCAAACCAATGGTCCAAAACAACACTTACAAATCATGTTAAATGAAGCATCCTTTCTTTCATTTTGTCTTAAACCCAAACAATAAAGTCTTTTTACATTTATGGTTATGATTTGTGCTTTGGAGCTTGCCTTATTGGGGGAATTTTTTTAGTAAATTACCCCCCCGTGTGGTTTCTTCATCCAAAAATACTTTTTTTTGCCTCTTCGGGTGCATGGACACATGCATCCAAGAAAAGGGGGAAGTTTTTTTGAATGATCCTAAGCAATTTTCTTTTTTCTTTTCATGCGAAGGTTCTTTATATTTGAACAGAAAATTTAAAAACAACAAAATCTGCAAAGTATGCATGAATGAATGGTTCAAAAAGAAAAAAAGTCTAATGAATTTAATCCAAAAATACTGACTGCATTGGGAAAAATGTTCAAGGACAGAGGGGAAAATTTCAGAAAATCTTCATCCACAAGTTAGAATCATCAGTACAAATTTCTCTGGGGAAATTTTTGGAGGTTCCCATCACAAATAAAACCCGAGAGAGAGAAGCAGAAATGTGAAGTTTCAAAAAGTGACGGACAAAGAAAAGGGGAATCAAAAAAAATCACATTCGGGCTACAAAAGTGCAGCCAACAATGTTCTTTTGTGCTTAAAAAAAAAGTAAAAGGGAAACATACAAGGAACAAGGCTTATACTGACTTAAAAAATTTAAAAAAAAGAAAAACACTCACACACTTTTAAAATTTAAAAAGAAAACCTACGGGAAAATCAAAAAAACAGACAGATGAAAAAAAACCTGTATCCCCAAATGAAATTTAAAGATAAACAGGGGCCCAAAAGGAACACCCTTTTTGTTTTTTTAAAAACCGCCCATAGCACTAGTATGACTTTTCCGCCCACTATTTCCCCTTTTCTTATGGGGATGAAAACCTTACTGTGACCCAAAAAAGGGCCAACAGAAAGTAAACACTTTTAAAAAACCTTTTAATTGGGAAAAGTGAGGAATCTTTGAAGAAAAATTTAAACGGCTTTTTCCAAACTCCTAGGCCGACATGCCCGATATGTAACATTTATTCCTTTGTGTCAATAAATGTTTAAAAACAGATAAAAAAAACCCAATTTTCCTTTGAAAAAAAAAAATTGGGAAGGGGATAAGGGCCATAAAAATTCCCTTTCCTTTAGACTTTGCCCTAAGAAAAAAAAGAAATTATTTCTTTCAAAAATTTGGGCACCAATTTTCCCAAAAACCGTTTTCCAAAATCCAAAGGGAAAAAACTCGTTATTAATCCAAAATTTTTAACTGTGCGTCCCAAAAAAACAATTTTTTAAAAAAAAAAAATTGAACATTTTCCAAAACAAAAAAAAAAAATTAACAAAATACAAACTCCAAATAAAAAGAAAACGAAAAAAAATTTAAAATTTTAAGCCCGTTTTCCCAAATCATAATTCAAACTGCCCAAGAACGTGTTGCTTTGGGGTTAAAGAAAATTTAAAAAAAAAAAAAACTTTTTTGAACAAACTAACTAAAATTTCTTCAATTTTTCCAATTGAGTTAAAAAAAAAAAAAAAAAAAAAAAAAAAAGAACTTTCCATGAAAAAAAACCTTAAGGGGGGCAAAAAATTCCACCCCAACTCTGGTTTTCTGTACGCACCGGGGGGGATGGAAAAACCTTTGGTACACGTAAAGCACGGGGGTAAAAAGACCAAACGGACGTTAACCCAACAGTGTTTAAACTAAATTTTTTACACTACGGGCACCCCGACAACAAAAACCCAAACCCAGTGATCACCTGAAGTTTTACAGCACCCTTTACAACAAAAAACCCAACAGGGATCACCTGCGTTTACACAGGGGGCCCCCTGACAACAAAAACTCAAAATTTAAAATTAAACTCGAAGTTTACACTAACAGCACCCTAAACAACAAAAACTAAATAGTGAAAAACTGAATTTTTAAACACAAACAGATCCTAAACAACAAAAATTTTGTGCTGAATTGGTAACTTCAACAGGATGCCGGGACATTTTTTCAGATGCACTTTGCCCACCGTTCGTTTGGGGGAAACTCCCGGAGGCCACCCCCTTTTTTTTCCAAAACCTTATAAAACCAACAACCTTAAAAAAAGGTTCTTTTCCTGCAAAATGAAAACGGTGAAATTTTCTCTGTAAAACTGTTTCTTTTCAGGCCCAAGGTCGATTTTTTCCAAAGCAAGATAATGGAATTAAAGGTACTCTCTTTTTTGGGGGCAATCGAACTTCTGACAAGTGATGAGTTTATATATGGGGGGGGACTTTCCCTTTTGAGGGGAAAAATTCTTTCTCTTTCTTTTTTGTGGGTAATTAATTCTTTTTTTTTGGGGCGTTTGTGAGGGGCCAGTATTACCAATCTAAGGAAATACCCATACACTTTTCTTCTTTTTTTCGTTCTTTTTTCTTTTCTTTTTTTTTAAAGAAATTGGGAAAGACATTAAAAATTAAATTTGCAAAAAATTACAAAAACTCTTTTTTGGACAATTTCAAAGTGACCAAAAATAAACTTTAAAATAAAGCCAGTTGTATGCTTCAGCCCATTTTGTAAATTTTCCTTAAAATTCTTAAAGTGCGGGCCAAAGTTTCCCGGGAAAGGATGTTTTTGTATTTTCCAGTGTGCCCTCAAAATAAATTTAACACCGCTCTGACAGGGTGACCCAGCCCACCTTTTCCGGAAAAGGTTAAAAGCCAGGTTTGTTAAAACCACTAAAGTCTGTATATAGCCCTGTGTGGGGGGAAACCCCCTGCTACACTTGGGCCCTCTTGTCCTTCAGGGGGCCCAAACTATGCTCCCCTGGAAGACTGGAAAAATAGGACTCCCCACGGCCGCGTCATTAACCTGGGTTGGCGGGTTTAAAGGTAAAGGAAATGTTCAAAAAGCTGAGGGGGTCAGCACACACTGCGCTTTACAGTAAAACAAAATTAACAAAAAATTTCTCTGTCGGGCTCCCTCATCAGGTCACCACCTTTTTAACAACAATTGTACAAAGCAACATCTTTTCAATATTTTGGGGGGGAAAAAAGGGCAAAAAAAAAACCGGGAAAAAAAAAAAAAAAAAAAGGTAGGGACAAAATTTGGTACTTTTGCCCCACTGAAATTTATTTGACAAGTTCTTTTCATGATTTTTCCCTAAACTTCACTTTTGTTTTTGGCCCCCGTTAATCCATAAACATAAAATAAAAAAATTAAAAAAGGGCAAAAGGGGGAATAATTCAAAACAAAAACGACTTGAAATGAACCCCCCCCAAATTAATGGGGACTAGAAACAATTTTCTTTCCCAAAGTATATTAACCCCCCCCAAATTCCATGATTGTACAACAATAAATCAATAAAACAATAACAAGGGGATTTAAAAAAAAAAAGAAAAAAAAAAAAAAAAAGAAACCACCAAAACCATCAAATTAAATACAAAAACCATGATTATGCATCTTGGGGTTTTTTTTTAAAAAAACGCGGGTTAATGGAGCCCGTAACTTTTTCCAAAAGGTGGTCATAAGAGTTTGACCACATACCCGGGCTGCACCAAGGAAAGAATAAAAATTTCTTTTAACATAAAACCAAATTAATGCCCCCTGCTTTGTTTCAAAACAATGAAAAGCCCCCCCCGGGCTCCCTTTTTTTTGCGTGGACCGGTGTTGGCTAAATTAAAAAAAACAGATAGGTGAAAGACCCCTAACTAAATCACAGTTTCCCAATTTAAACCCTTTCTTTTTGGGGAACCTCGCCCAGTTTCTTCCGGGGGTTTACAGCCGGGTTTTCCATGAATTTCGAAGGTGTTGGGGTTTAGTCTTGCCGGGGTGACACTGGAACAACAATGGTTATTTAAATTTACATTAGGGTTTATTTTTTCCCATTCCATTACTTACCAACAAAGGCAACAAACACAAAATCCTTTCCCCAATTTGGGGACAGAAGGGGGAGAAAGACGAAGGAAAAGGTCACATTTTTGCTTTTGATAAAGAATGAGTTTCCCCTTTTGTCAGCATTTTTTCCCGAACACCGTTTTTCCCAAACACCGTCCGGTTTGAAAAAAAAAAATTAAAAATTGGATGCATGGTTGTTGTTGTTGTTGTTGTTTGAAACCCTGGCTAAAAGACTCCAGGGATGATCCCCAAAAACACCCAAAAAACCCCTACTTGAACACTATGGTACAAATTCATCAGCTGGGATTGAGAAAAATTACGATGGCATGGTGACTCACCCCCTTTTCGGGGGGAATCTCGGGGATTGTATGAGGATGACCTACCCCCTTTATTTTTTGCCCACTTGATTTATTCCCCTGGGGGGAAAACTGGCCTTGCCCTGGTTAAAAGTAAGGAGCCCCTGGTGACCATGTCTTCTCTCTCCTCCCTTCTCTCCCCACATTTTTCCCCACACGAATGAAAAAAAAAAAAATTCTTTCGGGTTGCAGAGCTCCCACAGAGGGGGGCCAAAATTTCCCCCCAAAAGTCCCCCAGGAGCCCAGAAACAAGGGCCATCCCCACCCCCGGCCCAAACCCCACCCCCCCCCCCCTTCCCTCGCCCTCCGTAAAAATCTGAAACTTAGTTTTAAAATTTGGTCCAATATAAACGCAAATCAGAGCATAAAAGTAAAATATAGTTCATTTTTTTTTTCCCTGAAAGCATGGTGAGGATATTTTTTTCCAGCGCGTTTTTTTTTTGGTCAATCTTTTTCTTTTTTTATAGTGTCGGCTGATTTTGCAACATCACAGTGGGGAATTTTGGGTTTCCCTGCAACATCTTCACCACTGGGGGAAACGGTGCTGCCCGCGTCTCAAAGAATTTTAAACAAAATTTTTTCCCTTTGACTTTTTTTTTTGCTCCCCCAAGAAACATTTTTTTCCCCTTTTTTTTCCAGTGGATATTCAAAACTTACTTTTCACGGGAAATCGGCAAATTCACAGAGAAGTGGGACCCTTTTGGGGCCTGTCCCCACCCTTTTCGGGTGTCCATAAAAAGGGTACCTAAAAAACCTTTCATGCATTTTAAACACAAACACACACAAACACACAGCACCAAACACAAACACCCCTTGCATACACAACACATGCACACATGGGGCGCGGCCCCGCGCGCACAAAACCCCACACACAACACACACCACACAGTGGCGCTCACCCCCCCCGCACACACACAAATAAAACTTCAAACAAACACATGCACATTACACACACACACCCAAAACACAAACACAACACACACACACCCCCAAAAAACAACGCATGCATGCCACACCCCACAAGAAAAAACCCCCCCAACCCCACCGACACCCACAAACAAACCCCACACACTTATTTACAAACTAAACTTCTCTTGGCCCTTGATGCAGATGGCCAGATCCTTTGTCTTGAAAACCAAAATCGATGGTCTCCACACAAAACCTCCCCCAAAGCGCCTGAGAGAAGGGGGAAGCCCCGCGTTGCGTCCAACGGGCCCGCGGTGGGCCAAAACCTCAAAAGCCCAGGAAAAGAGGGGGATGCGGGTGCGAAATAGAGAAAGAAAAAAAATCAAACAATGAAAGAACAAAATCTTTATGACACCAAATTTTTTTTCTAAAGTGTGAGATCCTGTAAGGGAGGGCCCCTTGTTCCTTTTACCAAAGTTTGACAAAAAATTCAAATTTACTTTTTCCCCCTCCTTCCCCGATCTCCTCCCCCCCCTCTCCCCCCTTCATTCCCTCACTTTATTCCTCTTTTTTCTTTTCTCTCCCCCAAACACACCCCCAAGCACGCACACCCACACCCCACACATAAACCCAACTTGCACCTGCACACAAGGGGAGACCCCACACTAAAACAGACACCCCTTAAAACGCAGCTCGGGGAAAAGCCCTGGGCAACAAAAAATTTATGCAAAAAGGCCCGGTTTCCAAATTCCCCTGGCCGATTGTTTTTGGGGCGGGCCCAAGTTCCAAATGGCCGGCGGGAAAAATAAAAAACGAGGTCTCCATGCCCCACCATTTTTTGTTTTGAAATTTAAAGCTTTTCTTTTTTCTCCGTGAGAGACTCTACACTTATTTTTGGGGAAATCTTGCGTTCTCTCCCCCAAAGAAAACACACAAACACACACCATTTTTTGGGGCTTTGCGCATACCACAATTCCTTTACTTTACACACATGCGGGGACACCAACCCCATGGGCCCTTTCCCCACAACCCATACAAAAAGTGTGTAAACTAACCAACACCTATCCCAATGATAATAATGGCAAAAAACCAATGTTTTTGGGAAAGGTTCAAGATCGGGAAAAATTTGCTTTGGTCAGAAAACTGCTAAGTCTTGGGCCAAACCGAGCCCCTTTTTTTTTTAAGTTTTTTAACTTAGTCGTTTAATTCTTTTTTAAAAAATAATTTTAAAATTTCATGCGCAGTGTGGTCTCAAAATTAGGGGATGGGGTTAGTGCATATAAACCTACTCGGACAAAGGACAAACCCCCTTGATGAACCTTTAAACTGAAAGTGAAAGTGAAAATTAAACCCAAAAGGGGTTGGTGGAGGTCTTCCCCCTTCCCCCCTGGTGCACGCGGTTTGGCGGGTGACAGTCCAAAGGGCACCTTTTCCCCCTCCACTGGGTTTCTTGCCCGGTCAAATTAAAAAACGCTTGTCATCATTCCCCGGGGGCCCCCAAAACCCCGTCCACACACAAAAAAATACACTAAAGGGATTACAAAGGTTAAATTTTAAAAGGGGAACCCCCGTACTTGCATTCCTGTTCCCAAAGCTTTTTAATTTTTTAAACTTTTGAAAACAAGGCAGGTAACCATAATTTTCATGAAAACAATTTAAGGCCAAAATAAATTCAAAACCCGCCTGCCTTTTCAACATAATTTTTTGGGGTTATGTGCCTTGAGGGCCCCCAAGTTTACGTGAATTTCCTTTAAGGGGTTTTAACAGCTTCACCCCTTGAAAAAAGAATCGTTCTTTTTTATTCCCCCCCCCCCCCGATTGCCCTTTACAAAGTCTTTTTAAAGCCTTGGGTTTTTTTCTCTTGTTTGAGTTTACTTTTTGGGTTTTTTTTTTTTTTTTTTCGCATTTAAATTTTTTTTAAAAAAAACAACAAAATCAAAAACAGTTTTTGTGGTTTTAGGGAAAACTTGGGCCCAAAGGGTTGCCTTTGGGTTGTCTTTTCTTTCAAGTTGGCTTTAAAAAAAATTTTTGGGTTGCAAGGCCCGGATGGAAAGGGTTTGGGGTGGCTTTTTTCTGGCCCTTGGGTCAAATAGTGAAATTTTTGTTTCCATAACTGTGTTTGGATTTTTTAACTGAGCTTAGGGAAGGGTTTCTCTGAGAAAACCCCTTTTAGTAGTTGCCGACTTCATGAAAGTGAATTCATTTTTTTGGTGTTTTTCCTTTCGTATGAAGGCTGCAAAGGTTTGGTTTTAGGAATTTTTAAAAATTTAAAATGCCCGTTTAACTTGAGGGAAAGGTTTGCCCCGCTTGCAGATGGAAAAAAGTTTGTGATAAAGGTGGAAAACTGGAAACCCGGTTTAAAGATGAGAAAAATCAAAAAAAGATAGTCCTTTAGCAAGTCAAACACTTTCTATCCCACATTTAAAAAATTTTCCCTACCCCCCCCTTGTTCCACCCCCGGGTTCCTACAAAACTCCCCCAAAAAACAAAATTCAAGGAATTTTTAAGGACCCGCTTATTTTTTTTCAAAGGCCGAGGTTGGGCCAAAATGTAAAAGTTTCTTTTAAAACTTCATTTTTTTTTTTATTGTTTATTTTTTAAAAAAAAAAAAAAAGGAAAAAAACCTTTTTGGGGGATTTTTAAAACTCTTGTGTGATTTGGCAAAAGTAATGCAAATTTCAAAAGGATTTTAAATTTTCTAAACTGCTTTTTTTTTTTTAATCCTTTTTTTTTTTATATGGGGGCCATCAGGCTTCGCGTTTCATTGCTTTCAATTATTCCAATTGAAATAACAAAAAGATACGTGGCCCGTTTTGATTTTGAAAAATTTTAAAATTTCATGCAGAAAACATTTTTTTGATTTAAAACAAAAAAAATTACCAACTTGCTTTGTCTGGTTCCGAGATATTGGGACTCCTTTAAAAACATCAACCCCTTGTTGAAAAAAATTTTTTTGAGAAAACGGCTTTTGAAAATAAAAAATTTTAAACAATTTTCACACACAAATCCTTCAAATTTAAAATCTTTTTTTTTCTAAGAAAATGTGAAATTTGAAAAAAAATGAAAAACCCCAGATTTGGGTTTTAAAAAGACTTTTTTTGAGCACAAAAAAAAACATTTAAAACCCCCAAACCCAAAGTTTTTTTAAAAAAAATGGGCAAAATTTTTGTGCCACCTCTTAAAACTTTCTTGTTACAAATTAATTAAAAGAAATTTGGGAGTTTTTAAATTTTTTTTGGGGTTCGGGTTTAATTTTTAAAAAATTTTTAAAAAAAAATTTTAAAACATGTCCGTTTTGGGTTGCCTTCCCGGGATTATAAAAAAGGGGTATCAATTTTTAAAATTACACGGTTTTAATGGGGGTTAAAATTATCTCCCCTTTGGGAAAAAACGCCGACGATCCAAAGGGTCGCGACCCATGTTTGTAAAAAAATTTTTTTTCAAATTGTTTTTTAAAATTAAACCCGAACGCAGAAAAAAATTAAACCTTTTCCATTTCTTTATCCACATTTAAGATTTTTTTTGGGGTGATGCTGATTTTTAATGGTTTTTCAAAGGGAGTTTGGTCAAAGAACCCCATTTTTTTGATTTTTTAAAGGTTTTTCCAAAAGGGCTTGAAAAATTTCCCCCGTCAAAAAATTTGGAGTTTCAAGAAGCGTAAAGAAAACCCCGTCCAACCTAGACATTTTTTTGCTTTTTATTTTTTCTATTGGGGGCATAGATTAACCCCTTTTCTAAAAAATGATTGAGCTGTCCCAAAGGGAAAAAAAAGTATCAAAAAATGTAATTTTTTATAGGGGAAACAAAAACAATAAATTCACAGAAAAAAAAGAAAAGAAAATATGGGGGGCCTTGGGGTTACATTTTTATTCCAGCCAATTTCATAATTTTTCCCCGGACAGCAAACCTAAATTCCAAAGAGGGGAAAGATGTGTTTATCCCGTCCTTTAAAACAAGTTTCAAAAAATAACCCAAAACAAAGGCCAAACAATACAAAGCAATTGACTGACCTTGGCGCGAGTCGACTTTCACGTCCCCCCTCAAGTTTTTTGCACCCAAATTAAAAACCCCCCTCCCGGGCCCTTTATGGTTTGGCCAAACCTTTTTCGTTTAAAACAACCCGGGGCTCTTCCCAGATTTTTTTGGGGCCCCAAAAAAATTTCTTGTAGGTGGAGTCGTAGATTCCCCCGGGAAAATGTTTTGGGAAACCCGGGCCCCTCGTCTTCTTAGGTTTTGGGGTTCCTTGGGGTGAGGGAAGGGGCCAGCCCCCTTTTGCAGGCAAAAATGGGGAAGGGGCCCCGGGGGGAAAGTCCTTTTGAAGCTCTGAAGACAAACACACGCAAAAAATTTTCAAAGTTTTAAAAAATTTATAAAAAAAGTGCCCCAAATTTTAAAAATTTCTAAATTTTAAGAAAACTAAATTTTTCCCCATCCTGAAAAGAAACCCATTTCAGGGCAATTTTTACAAATTGGGGTTTAAAAAATTTTATGACAATGTAATTTTTTTTTAAACCCAAACAAACAAAACAGAAACAGCTGTAAAATTAGTTATAAAAGACAGGTAAACAGGAAGTTCCCCCCCACGTAAGATGACTTGACTTTTTGAAACTCTTGTTGACTTTTGGCAATAGTTAACAAAGTGCAGAAATTTTTCAGTGGCAAGGGGTTCCCTAAAATTTACAAGTATGCACTGGGCCCCCTTTTCCCCCAAACAAATTTCTGGGTGTTTTAATTTTGAAAAAGGGGATGGAAAAAATTTTTTTGTCTTTACAATTTTCAAAGGGTTTGGTTTTGGCCCGATTTTTGCCTATATCAAATTTTCTTAAAAACAAAAGGAGAATTTTAGAAAAACCCCTGATAAAGTACACTCATTTTTAAATTTCTTTTCAAAAAATTTACATTTTCCCTTTGGGCCAAAAAGGGATTTTTAAAAACTCCCCGTTTCAAAATGGCTTTATTTACTGAAAATAATGTTTCAAGTATAGGCCCCCAAATTCACACTTTCACTCACAAACCAAAAAACCAATTGTGAGAAGATCGTGGGACGGTACCCTTTAAGTTCACGGTTCCATTCCAAATTGCCATTTCCCAAAAATTTTTAAAAAAGGTTTTAAATTTGAACAAAGGGGGGATGGGATCCTGTAACCCCGGGGCAAATACTTTCTTCCAAGGAAAACAATTATTCCTTTCCATTCCATTTTTGGTGATTTTAGAAAGAGAGGGGAGAGGGGTGTGTGTGTGTGTGTGTGTGTGTGTGTGTGTGGTGATGCTTTCATTTTCCCCGTTTTTTTTTGAAATTTTCTTTGTTTTAAATTTCAAAACGGGTTGGGGTTTTGGGGGTCCTTTTACCCTTGTCTGTTTTCCCTTTGGGAAAAAATAAACCCCCTTCTTTTCCAAATTTTTACTTTTTTAAATCATTTTTTTTGCAATACTAGACAAGATAAAAAAAAATTTTTAAAAACCCCATAAAAAATTGTTAAACTTTTTTTTTGTTTTTTTCCATTGGAGAAAAACAGTTTAAAAGGGCAAATGTAGAAAGGGAAAAGTCTCCCTTGGAGACAAAAAAAAATTTTGAGGTAATTTTAAAACAAGAGTCCCGACTGCAAGGAAGGGTCTAAAACCCCATCCCCCTTTTACTCACAAACATTTTGTGTGGGACATGCCCCATGGCCCCCCTTTTTCCCCCCTTCTTTTGAAGTCGAAGACCGTGAAAATCCATGGGTTTTTTTAAACCCTTCACTGGGGTTTAAATTTATCTCCACCTTCCTGTTTGGGCACCACGAAGTCTGGAAGGGTACTCCCAACACATGCACGTTCACAATCACTGAATTTACTTCCCAGAAGGGGGAATTGGGGTGCCCAGGGGATTACAAAAAAAAGTCAAAACCAATTGGTCCCTTGTAAAATCAAAGACCTGGTTTTGCAACAAGGGTGCGCAGGCCCTTTATGCATACCTGTTCAGAGAACGTGAGCAAGTGCCACCCGCCCCTGGGTTTTTTTATGGATTTCGGGTGGGGGTTCACTGGTTAACCCCTCAGAGGATCTTTTGGGATTTTTGCCTAACCGGCCCTGCCCCAAAAAATTTTGTGCTTGGGCTAAAATGGAAGATTGGAACCCTGCAGTTTTTATTTTCATCCACTTCTGATGATTGGTAAGTGATTGCTCAATTTGCTGATCGACATCATGGATTGTACATCTGGGGGCCCCAAAAGATGCCAGGACACAATGAAAATTTAAAATAAGGAAAAGGCCGCCAGTAGTCCTTTAATGATCCAGGACACAATACAAAAGTAAACTAAGGGGGAAAAGCCTGCCATGTGTCTTTAACAAAGCAACTCCACAGCATCTTCATCTCATCATCATCATCACATTTGATCAGCATGTATTTAAAAAAAATCAAATAAATAAAACAAAAAAGTAACAGATTTGTGAACCTTCATGCCCTGAATCTATGAGACCTTTTCTTTTTTTTTTTTTTAAATTTTCCCTCTCCACATTATGCATTTTATGAGTTTGCATCCAGGTCCTGAGGACTTCATTGGACAATTTTGGTGGTGATGCCCCCCACAAAGGATATCTTCAGGCTGCTCCCCTGCTAATGTAACATTATCACTAGAGGGTTTAGTAGGGTCCGGGATGACGGCCCAGAAAAAAGGAAACCTGCCTCCAACAAATGACATGGCGGTAGTGCTTTGGGTCTCCTGCGATGGGTCCCTTGAACAAATTTGACATTACCGTTCTCTGGGGACTGCAAGGGCTAGAGGCGTGAAGGTGGAATGATGGTGTGGTTGTGTAGAAAAACCAGGTGAGCATTTCGGGAGTAATGGCGTTGGGAGGGAAAGAAAATGCGAAAAACAAAAGACAACGAGGGCCCAATTTTAAACCTCTTACTGCGTGTTTAAACAAACGGCTTCATCTAAAAAAAAGTCGTTGAATGCTCAGTTGACGACGTGTTTGCTATTAAAACTCTTCTGTTTGTCCAGATGGGGGCAAGCAAAAAAATTTATAGCAGTGAAGGGGTTTTAAAAAACAACCCAACCATGCTTTTATCACCCCCCAAAGGCAGTTTTCTTTAAACCCCTGTCTGTTGGGGGCACACACACACACAACCACACACTCACACACACACACCCACACACACCAACACGCCCCCCACCGATCCCCAAAAGCATACGGCCCAAACACGATGCTTTTTGTCCACCAGGACCCAAAGAGGTGTTCTCAAATGATGGCCCACGAAACACCGTCCCTCCCCCAAAATTTACGGATGGGTTTCCCTTGGGGATTTCCCATCTGTTCAATTTGAAATCTGCTTGGGAAAACAACCAAGCATTCTCCAAAACATCCTTTTCATTTTTCTTCACTTCACTACACACCCCCAAACCCCACTGGAC
>JAMYXO010005728.1:0-14908 GCA_033310375.1 Conus canariensis
AAATATAGAAGATCCATTTGATGGGTTCGTTTGGTGTTATATTCACAAAGTGTGGTCTCTGTATTCGTTTAGGCGCTGGTAGATAAATTTGCCAAATCGTTGTTAGTAACCATTCCTTTGCTGTTTGTTCACTGACTCCAGCTGCTTGGCTTAGCTTTTTAATTGCTGTTATTCCCTTCCAATATCCTTTTGGCGAATAATAGATCTTGTTCATTTTTTATTCAGCCAATATTATGTGCAACAAAATACACAACGGTCATGCCAAAGGCAATAAACAATATTTCTTGCATCTTTTGTTTTTCTGATGGTTGAATAAAAATCGCTGAATTTTGGTGGGGGCAATGTCTCGATTGGTTTGCTGTTACAAGATAATATTCTTTTATTGCTTGATCAACATCTTTAAACGTGTAAGCTGCATGTCCCTGTTTTTTCAGTTCATCGTTAATAAAATCTAACTGCTCCATTCTTTGCTTTTCATAGGTGTCTTGTGCTGCGGCTAGTTGCTCCATAGCTTTGTTATGTCTTTTTCTCTCGCCGTCATCCGTAGTTTACTAAATGCGTAATTACTTCCGCTAGAAGCAAGCGCATTAACCACAGCGCCACCAATCATCATTACGAGTGAAGCCATTTTTATAAATGTATTTTTTTAATTTTACATATTGATACTGTCTGGAATTATTCCTTGCTTAAACTAAAATATTCTTTCGTAGCAAATGAAGCTGTAATAACAGCAATCAGCTTTGCTGAGTCTTCAAAGTCTAGTTTGCCAAGATCTGCTGGTTTTATTTTTAACAGGCTTTTACCAAGCATTGTGTATCCTACACTTAGGCCTCCAATAACAGCAGAATGGTATACGAGGTTAGCAACATTTTTTCGGTGCTCATTTTTAAAAAATAAAATAATATTTATTATTAATAAAAACATGAACTGCGATGATTTACTTCCTGAACTTACAAATGATCAAGTTGATGACCAAGCTATTATGCGTCAAAAGGAAGGCTGTATTCTTTGGCGGGTGTGGAAAAAACAAAAACAGTACCTTGGAAATGAATTCAGCATAGAACAGATTCAACAGATGTCAACGCAAGACATTGTAAAGTATCACAACAGGTATGAAGCGCAACTGGGGTCAAGAATGGTAAAAAGTGTTGGGCAAACGGTTCTTAGTTTGTACACTAAACTAGTTAGTAGATTTGCTCCCCATTGATTCTGAACAAGATTTTATGTATGATTTAACGCAGGATCCAGTTTTAACAAAGTCATTAGAGTCTCTAGGATGTGATCTATATTACAGATTTGGAACATTGTTATCGCCATTAATCATGGGATTAATTACTTTTAATCATATAGATTTTTGTTTCCTTCAAAATGACGAGCCCGAAAATCAGCAGAAAACATTGATGGAGAAAGTGACCAGTAAAAAGCCTCCTCATCCTGGGCGTGTTGCAGCAGGAAAAAAAATTAGCAGAGTGGAACAAACAAAAAAAATTAATGTTCCAAGCACAGAATATAACTCATAATGAAAAACATAAACATCGCCAACGCCAAAGTTGTTTCAATGCCAGCTGTAAATACACAAGTTGATTCAAGACCTACAACACCAAAGTCGACATGGATTATTTGGATTAAAAGAGTTAGCATTTTTGGCGTCATTGCTGTTGGTGGGGGTGGTTATTACGGTTATAAAACATATAAGAAAGACAGCAAAAACCAAAGCAGCCCAAAAAATCACAGCCACTAAATACAAAATCTGAACAAAAAAGAATACCAGAACCGCCAACACAAAAGATCATTTTGATCCATTTGATATGCAGTAATATTCAAGAACTTAATAAATAATTATAAGTGACTTGAATAAGAACTTGATAACGACTTGATGACGACTTGATAAAAACTTAAATAAGAACTTGATAAGAACTTGATGACGACTTGATAAAAACTTAATGACGACTTGATGACGACTTGTTAAGAACTTGAATAAGTACTTGAATAAGTACTTGAATAAGAACTTGTTAAGAACTTGATGATGACTTGTTAAAAACTTGATGTTGACTTGTTAAGAACTTGAATAAAAACTTGTTAAGAATTGAATAAGAACGTGATGCCGACTTGAATAAGAACCTAGAACGACTTAATGACGATTTTTTTTCACAATTAATTGTTACATTCTTTTCCGGGGAGACAACTCCCTTCTGCCTTTATGTAGTACTCTAGGCCAACCATGTCTGGCCCCGGCTACTCAACTGCATAATTGCCGAGTCGAAGCGTCGCACTGTTTGCTAGTTCGTGTCAAGTTACACATAACGGAGTCGGGCCGCCACGCGGCATTGTATAAATTTAGACGGCGTCGTTCAGTACAGGCGTTAGACGTCATTGTATAAATTTAGGCGGCTAAATTTCTAAACATATCAAAACATGTTTCTTACCTTCCCCCAATCACAAGACTAGATAGAATAGCTGATTAGTAACAGTGACGACATTTCCGCCCAGCACTTGTGTTGTTAGCAACTGAACCTAGCTGTCTTGTCATTTGCGGGTGTGCAGTGCAGTCGTGTTTTCAGTTAGAAAGGTTGTGTTATGTTGCAAGACAGTATCTCTTCTGAATTAGAGATAGAACTTCTTGAATCACAAACCGTTCATCAAGAATTGCTAGATTACTCAAGACAAAAATGGGAAGATTGGTTGAGACAACATATTAGAATCTCACCTTCCTATTCCCGTAAACTGAGGGTGATATCTCGATTGCTGAGACGTTCACACGTGAACGGTACTATTTTTAGAATCCTATCTGTCGGAGCTGGCTTGTCTGGAAGACCTACCGTTCACGCGTGAGCGGTACTATTTTTTAGAATCCTAGAATTCTTGAGAATAAGTGCACTTGGTGGCTGCTTAGAAAATCTTCAACAACGTGCCACGATTCTACGCTTGTGTGAACACACATCCCACCCCTTTTCAGACACTCCCTATTCAGATAGCTTTCAATAGCCAGTCATTCCTCACAATAGAATGAAATCCCAACTTGGTTGCAAATAGCCCTCCTAAGAATAAAGGCATGGTTAACCAAGTCCCCATTGTTTTGTTTGTTTACTTCTTAACGGTCCAGTGACAGAGAACTATAAAACAGATAATCCTACACTTTATGTATGTTTGTAAAGTGTTTACTATTAGAGAACTATAAAATAGGCATTCTGGGTAAGCCGCGGAGCAGCAGCGAAACCGGCTTTAGCCGGTTGGAGCTGGCGGAGGTGGGTGAGCCACACACTCACACTCACACACACACACACACACACACACACACACACACACACACACTCCTTCTCTCCTACAGAAGAAACTCGACTTTCAGCCCGCCCCGGTGCAGAGGAGGCCTCAGACACTGAATTGAATTGACCTTGGGTGCTGGAGGAGGCCTCAGACAATGAATAGAATGGAATTGACCCTGGGTGCTGGAGGAGGCCTCAGACACTGAATTGAATGGAATTGACCTTGGGTGTTGGAGGAGGCCTCAGACACTGAATTGAATGGAATTGACCATGGGTGCTGGAGGAGGCCTCATACACTGAATTGAATGGAATTGACCCTGGGTGCTGGAGGAGGCCTCAGACACTGAATGGAATAGAATTGACCTTGGGTGCTGGAGGAGGCCTCATACACTGAATTGAATGGAATTGACCTTGGGTGTTGGAGAAGGCCTCATACACTGAATTGAATGGAATTGACCTTGGGAGCTGGAGGAGGCCTCAGACACTGAATTGAATGGAATTGACCATGGGTGCTGGAGGAGGCCTCAGACACTGAATTGAATTGACCTTGGGTGCTGGAGGAGGCCTCAGACAATGAATAGAATGGAATTGACCCTGGGTGTTGGAGGAGGCCTCAGACACGGAATTGAATGCATTTGACCTTCGGTGCAGGAGGAGGCTTCAGATACTGAATGGAATGGAATTGACCTTGGGTGCTGGACGAGTCCTCAGACACTGAATTGAATGGAACTGACCCTGGGTGCTGGAGGAGGCCTCAGACACTGAATTGAATTGACCTTGGGTGCTGGAGGAGGCCTCAGACACGGAATTGAATGGAATTGACCTTAGGTGCTGGAGGAGGCCTCAGACACTGAATGGAATGGGAATGGACCATGGGTGCTGTGAGGAGGCCTCAGACACTGAATGGAATGGAATGGACCATGGGTGCTAGAGGAGGCCTCAGACACTGAATTGAATTGAATTGACCTTGGGTGCTGAAGGATACCTCAGACACTGAATTGAATGGAAATGACCTTGGGTGCTGGAGGAGGCCTCAGACACTGAATTGAATGGAACTGACCTTGGGTACTGGAGGAGGCCTCAGACACTGAATTGAATGGAATTGACCTTGGGTGCTGGAGGAGGCCTCAGGCACTGAATTGAATGGAATTGACCTTGGATGCTGGAGGAGGCCTCAGGCAATGAATTGAATGGAATTGACCTTGGATGCTGGGGGAGGCTTCAGACACTGAATTGAATTGAATTGACCTTGGGTGCTGGAGGAGGCCTCAGACACTGAATTGAATGGAATTGACCTTGGGTGCTGGAGGAGGCCTCAGGCACTGAATTGAATGGAATTGACCTTGGGGCTGGAGGAGGCCTCAGGCGCTGAATTGAATGGAACTGGCCTTGGGTGCTGGAGGAGGCCTCAGACACTGAATTGAATGGAAATGACCTTGGGTGCTGGAGGAGGCCTCAGACACTGAATGGAATAGAATTGACCGTGGGTGCTGGAGGAGGCCTCAGACACGGAATTGAATGGAACTGGCCTTGGGTGCTGGAGGAGGCCTCAAGCACTGAATTGAATTGAGATGACCTTGGGTGCTGGAGGAGGCCTCAGACACTGAATTGAATGGAATTGACCTTGGGTGCTGGAGGAGGCCTCAGACACTGAATTGAATGGAATTGACCTTGGGTGCTGGACGAGTCCTCATACACTGAATTGAATGGAACTGACCCTGGGTGCTGGAGGAGGCCTCAGACAATGAATAGAATTGACCTTGGGTGCTGGAGGAGGCCTCAGGCACTGAATTGAATGGAATGGACCTTGGGTGCTGGAGGAGGCCTCAGACACTGAATTGAATGGAATTGACCGTGGGTGCTGGAGGATGCCTCAGACACTGAATTGAATGGAATGGACCTTGAAGGCTGGAGGAGGCCTCAGACACTGAATGGAATGGAATGGACCTTGGGTGCTGGAGGAGGCCTCAGACACTGAATGGAATGGAATGGACCTTGGGTGCTGGAGGAGGCCTCAGACACTGAATTGAATTGAATTGACCTTGGGTGCTGAAGGATACCTCAGACACTGAATTGAATGGAACTGACCTTGGGTACTGGAGGAGGCCTCAGACACTGAATTGAATGGAATTGACCTTGGGTGTTGGAGGAGGCCTCAGGCACTGAATGGATGGAACTGACTTTGGTGCTGGAGGTGGCCTCAGGCACTGCATTGAATGGAATTGACCTTGGATGCTGGGGAGGCCTCAGGCACTGAATTGAATGGAATTGACCTTGGGTGCTGGAGGAGGCCTCAGACACTGAATTGAATGGAATTGACCATGGGTGCTGGAGGAGGCCTCATACACTGAATTGAATGGAATTGACCCTGGGTGCTGGAGGAGGCCTCAGACACTGAATGGAATAGAATTGACCTTGGGTGCTGGAGGAGGCCTCATACACTGAATTGAATGGAATTGACCTTGGGTGTTGGAGAAGGCCTCATACACTGAATTGAATGGAATTGACCTTGGGAGCTGGAGGAGGCCTCAGACACTGAATTGAATGGAATTGACCATGGGTGCTGGAGGAGGCCTCAGACACTGAATTGAATTGACCTTGGGTGCTGGAGGAGGCCTCAGACAATGAATAGAATGGAATTGACCCTGGGTGTTGGAGGAGGCCTCAGACACGGAATTGAATGCATTTGACCTTCGGTGCAGGAGGAGGCTTCAGATACTGAATGGAATGGAATTGACCTTGGGTGCTGGACGAGTCCTCAGACACTGAATTGAATGGAACTGACCCTGGGTGCTGGAGGAGGCCTCAGACACTGAATTGAATTGACCTTGGGTGCTGGAGGAGGCCTCAGACACGGAATTGAATGGAATTGACCTTAGGTGCTGGAGGAGGCCTCAGACACTGAATGGAATGGAATGGCCATGGGTGCTGGAGGAGGCCTCAGACACTGAATGGAATGGAATGGACCATGGGTGCTGAGGAGGCCTCAGACACTGAATTGAATTGGAATTGACCTTGGGTGCTGGAAGGATACCTCAGACACTGAATTGAATGGAATGACCTTGGGTGCTGGAGGAGGCCTCAGACACTGAATTGAATGGAATGACCTTGGGTACTGGAGGAGGCCTCAGACACTGAATTGAATGGAATTGACCTTGGGTGCTGGAGGAGGCCTCAGGCACTGAATTGAATGGAATTGACCTTGGATGCTGGAGGAGGCCTCAGGCACTGAATTGAATGGAATTGACCTTGGATGCTGGGGAGGCTTCAGACACTGAATTGAATGAATTGACCTTGGGTGCTGGAGGAGGCCTCAGACACTGAATTGAATGGAATTGACCTTGGGTGCTGGAGGAGGCCTCAGGCACTGAATTGAATGGAATTGACCTTGGGGCTGGAGGAGGCCTCAGGCGCTGAATTGAATGGAACTGCCTTGGGTGCTGGAGGAGGCCTCAGACACTGAATTGAATGGAATGACCTTGGGTGCTGGAGGAGGCCTCAGACACTGAATGAATAGAATTGACCGTGGGTGCTGGAGGAGGCCTCAGACACGAATTGAATGGAATGGCCTTGGGTGCTGGAGGAGGCCTCAACACTGAATTGAATTGAGATGACCTTGGGTGCTGGAGGAGGCCTCAGACACTGAATTGAATGGAATTGACCTTGGGTGCTGGAGGAGGCCTCAGACACTGAATTGAATGGAATTGACCTTGGGTGCTGGACGAGTCCTCATACACTGAATTGAATGGAATTGACCTTGGGTGCTGGAGGAGGCCTCAGACAATGAATAGAATTGACCTTGGGTGCTGGAGGAGGCCTCAGGCACTGAATTGAATGGAATGGACCTTGGGTGCTGGAGGAGGCCTCAGACACTGAATTGAATGGAATTGACCGTGGGTGCTGGAGGATGCCTCAGACACTGAATTGAATGGAATGGACCTTGAAGGCTGGAGGAGGCCTCAGACACTGAATGGAATGGAATGGACCATGGGTGTGGAGGAGGCCTCAGACACTGAATGGAATGGAATGGACCTTGGGTGCTGGAGGAGGCCTCAGACACTGAATTGAATTGAATTGACCTTGGTGCTGAAGGATACCTCAGACACTGAATTGAATGGAACTGACCTTGGGTACTGGAGGAGGCCTCAGACACTGAATTGAATGGAATTGACCTTGGGTGTTGGAGGAGGCCTCAGGCACTGAATGGAATGGAACTGACTTTGGTGCTGGAGGTGGCCTCAGGCACTGCATTGAATGGAATTGACCTTGGATGCTGGGGGAGGCCTCAGGCACTGAATTGAATGGAATTGTCCTTGGGTGCTGGAGGAGGCCTCAGACACTGAATTGAATGGAATTGACCTTGGGAGCTGGAGGAGGCCTCAGGCACTGAATTGAATGGAATTGACCTTGGGTGCTGGAGGAGGCCTCAGCACTGAATTGAATGGAACTGACCTTGGGTGCTGGAGGAGGCCTCAGACACTGAATTGAATTGAATTGACCATGGGTGCTGGAGGAGGCCTCAGACACTGAATGGAATAGAATTGACCGTGGGTGCTGGAGGAGGCCTCAGACACGGAATTGAATGGAACTGACCTTGGGTGCTGGAGGAGGCCTCAGACACTGAATTGAATTGAATTGACCTTGGGTGCTGGAGGAGGCCTCAGACACTGAATTGAACGGAATTGACCTTGGGTGCTGGAGGAGGCCTCAGACACTGAATTGAATGGAATGACCTTGGGTGCTGGAGGAGGCCTCAGACACTGAATGGAATTGAATTGACCTTGGGTGCTGGAGGAGGCCTCAGACACTGAATTGAAAGGAATGGACCTTGGGTGCTGGAGGAGGCCTCAGGCACTGAATTGAATGGAATTGACCCTGGGTGCTGGAGGAGGCCTCAGGCACTGAATTGAATGGAACTGACCTTGGGTGCTGGAGGAGGCCTCAGACACTGAATTGAATTGAATTGACCTTGGGTGCTGGAGGAGGCCTCAGACACTGAATGGAATAGAATTGGCCGTGGGTGCTGGAGGAGGCCTCAGACACGGAATTGAATGGAACTGGCCTTGGGTGCTGGAGGAGGCCTCAGACACTGAATTGAATTGAATTGACCATGGGTGTGGAGGAGGCTTCAGACACTGAATTGAATGGAATTGACCTTGGGTGCTGGAGGAGGCCTCAGACACTGAATGGAATTGAATTGACCTTGGGTGCTGGAGGAGGCCTCAGACACTGAATTGAAAGGAATGGACCTTGGGTGCTGGAGGAGGCCTCAGGCACTGAATTGAATGGAACTGACCTTGGGTGTTGGAGGAGGCCTCAGGCACTGAATTGAATGGAACTGACCTTGGGTGCTGGAGGAGGCCTCAGACACTGAATTGAATTGAATTGACCTTGGGTGCTGGAGGAGGCCTCAGACACTGAATTGAACGGAATTGACCTTGGGTGCTGGAGGAGGCCTCAGACACTGAATTGAATGGAATTGACCTTGGGTGCTGAAGGAGGCCTCAGGCACTGAATTGAATGGAACTGACCTTGGGTGCTGAAGGAGGCCTCAGGCACTGAATTGAATTGAATTGACCTTGGGTGCTGGAGGAGGCCTCAGACACTGAATTGAATTGAATTGACTTTGGTTGCTCGAGGAGGCCTCAAACACTGCCGCATGACACATGGACCTCACGTTCCACTTGTCACAGGAAAATCCGGAGAAGATGCAGAGCTCTAGAAGGACCTGCCCTGGAGCCAACCTGCCGGCACCCCCCGAGTCCCACACGCTTCCATCCTATCTCCCCCCCCCCCCCCTCCCTCCGTTCCTCCAGTGCCACCACCACCCATTAAGAAAAAAAAACAGAGAGCGGGAGAGAAGTTGAATCACTAATCCATACGTTTGCAAAGTGAGGTGGCTGTATGTGGACATTTCAATCTACAATCCTCTAACCCCTCTCCGTTCTCCAATACTACAGCTGCTGTTGTCATATTATCACCGACAGTAGTTAGTAATCCTCTCTTTATTATTATTATTATTATTATTATTATTATTATCATTATTATTATCATTATTGTTGTTGTTGTTGTTGGTGGTGGTGGTGGTGGTGGTGTTGGTGTTATTAATATTATAATTATTATTATTATTATTATTATTATTATTATTATTGTTATTATTATCATTATTATCATTATCATTATTCTTACTATTATTACTATTATTATAACTATTTCAACTCGCATTGTCTCCTTACCAATGGCCTCGTTCTCATTCAACGCCCATGTTGGTCCGATTTTCACCAGAGAAGTAATAGCTCGTTCTTCAGTTTAGTTGTCCTGAGTGTTGTTTATCTTGTTTGAAGAATACCTAAGAGGTCGAAACTCGTCGTTTTTTGTCCTGTGATTCTGTTGTCCATGTTATCCGGCAGAGTAAAAAAAAAAAAAAAAAAAAAACCACCCGAAGGTGACAGTGGGACTCAGAGAAGTGCTGTCCTCAACAACCAGCTAGGAGCAATCCTGCCCCACCCTTAGAAGCCTGCGCTGTGTTCACATAGGGTGGCAGAGCGTGAAGACCAGTCTTTATACACTATTACACCACCTCTGTCTTCACATAGGGTGCAGACACGCACATTCTGTTAAAGACGTCAAGGGACATAACTGCTCCCTGGCAGAGCGTGAAGACTAGTCCTTATACACTATTACACCACCTCTGTCTTCACATAGGGTGCAGGCACACACATTCTGTTAAAGACGTCAAGGGACATAACTGCTCCCTGGCAGAGCGTGAAGACTTGTCCTTATACACTATTACACCACCTCTGCAGATTTACGGAGGTTAATACTAAGGAGCTCGCCCTGTGGGTTGGGCGTAGAATAGACCCACTGCCCTGCCATGCATGTCGTAAGAGGCGACCAAGGCAGGACCACCTCGCCCAGAGGATAAAGGGGTTTGCGTAGGGCTAACAATCCTACCTGTAAAAAAGACCAGTTGCAGAAGCATCGACGACAACGAACCAGAACATTCACCTGGGCAAGGAAGGGTCTCCATCTCGGAGACTTATGACGCAGTGCAGTGAAAGCCGAAAGGAAGCTGCAAGGCTGACTCCCCTTCTAACACCCAGGACAACAACGAGAGTCGCCACATGGAACATCAGGACGATGTATGAAACAGGAAAAGCCATCCAAGTTGCGAGAGAGATGGAAAACTACAAGATCGGAGTACTAGGACTGAGTGAGACAAGGTGGCTACAGTCAGGACAGCTGAGACTTTCATCTGGAGAACAGCTGCTGTACTCAGGATACACAGAGGAAGAAGCCCCCTACACTGAGGTTGTGGCCCTGATGCTGGCACCGGAGGCACAGGGGGCACTCATCGGCTGGGAACCTGTCAACTCCCGCATCATCACAGCCAAGTTTACCACGAAGAAGAATGACATCAGGCTGAACATCATCCAGTGCTATGCTCCCACCAATGATGCGGAAGAGGAGAAGAAAGATGACTTCTACCAGCAACTACAGACAGTGATAGACAGAAGAGGAGCAAAGGACATAACCATACTGATGGGAGATTTTAACGCCAAGATTGGAATGGACAACACAGGCTACGAGGACATCATAGGGACACACGGACTGCGACAGATGAACGAGAATGGTGAGCGCTTTGCAGACCTGTGCGCCCTGAACCAGCTGTTTATAGGAGAAAGCATCTTCCCACACAAACGCATACACAAGGCCACATGGAGATCCCCGAACCACGTCACAGAGAACCAGATTGCCCACATCTGCATTAGCCGCAAGTTCAGGAGATCATGGCGGGATGTACAAGTGATGAGAGGTGTTGATGTGTCAGACCACCTCCTTCTTTTAACAACAGTAAGACTTCGCCTCAAGAGATTCACCAACGCCAACAACACACGGACAAGGTACAATGTTGGGCTGCTCAGGAACAGGGACACACAAGCAGCATTCCAGATCAGCCTTTCCAACAGGTTCCAGCCGCTACAAGAGCTGATAGAAGACAGTGAGACGGACATCGAGACACAGTGGGAACATTGCAAGAAGCTCTGGCACGACACATGTGAAGAGATCCTTGGCAAGAAGAAGACCCAGCACATGAGTAATGGATCTCTGCCGACACCATCCACAAGCTGGAAACAAGGAGAGAGAAGAAAACTACGCTGAACACGAGCCGAACAAGAGCAGTAAGGCAAAGGCACAGGAAGAGCACACAGCAGCGAACAGAGAAGTAGAGAACTATAAAATAGGCATTCTGGCTCACCCACCTCCGCCAGCTCCAACCGGCTAAAGCCGGTTTCGCTGTTGCTCCGCCGGCTTACCCAGAATGCCTATTTTATAGTTCTCTAATAGTAAACACTTTACAAACATACATAATGTGTAGGATTATCTGTTTTTAACACTAATTTAGAAAACTTTTGAGACTTTCATACATTCATCAAATGCGTCTCTATCTTTCATATGAAATAAAACTACAGTCTTTAATTGTTCTCTAAAGTCTTTTAAAACCGAGTTATATTTTTGACATAGAATCCACACACTTATCCCAGCATGTCTTCCACTGAAAGCTAGTTTTGATAAAGTGTTTCTTTTTTTGACTATATCCTTTTCTGCCGAACAATCATCTATAATAAATAATGTCTGCGTTCCTTAAAACTGTCTATAAAAGTGTTCTAAGCACTCGCTAAGTTTATTGCTAGGATCAACTAAATAGATTTCATCATCCGTCCATATAAACCTTCTGTCGTGATATGCTTTGTTCCATTTGAGTGTTGGACAGAAAATTACAATATGATCAAAATTATAACGATAAACTGTTTGTAATAGGTCGAGGACAAATATTGTTTTTCCACAACCAGTCTGTCCACAAATCAATGAACAATGAGGGGTTTTTATCATAAAGTTTAACATCGGCATTGACACCAAAGTCGTTTGCTCCATAGTTTTATAACAGAATTTAATTTACACCAGTTAGTGTTGTTATCATACTATCCGTCAAAATTTGATCAGTACAATAAAATCTTATAAGGTCTAAATGTGTCAGATTAATCCAACTCAGTTTTGTCAGATTGTTTCTATTAAGACTAACATTGATTTTGTTGCTTGTTGTTACGACCTTAAAATTTTCACCATCGTGACGAACCACAACAGTAACTTTAAGATTGTCAACGTCTAAGTTTTGCCAGCTAATAAGAATTCCTTCCATAAGGTTGTCACTGACACCCACAGCTCCATTCCTCCCCACATCTTTTAAGACAGAAATTTCAAATATCATTGTGAACGTGTCTCCTAATAACGTGCGTGGAAAGAACTGTACTTTTGTAGTAGCTTCCTTCAAAACTGATTCTCTTCTGTGGAGGATGTACTGTTTGCTCCCAAACTTCTTTATTTCGATCTCTTTCCGACTGTTGTCCTCTGGCATAAGACTTACATGTAAAGGGCCAGAGTTCAATGCTTTTCTGAAACTTTTTTGACGGTCAAAAAATGTAAATGGGCTTACGAATTCAAATTTTATGTCCCATTCTAAATATGGTTCTAAGTGCCATTTGTTGTCAGTTTTTCGAACTATTTTATATTCATACTGACCTGTATTATTTGCTTCTAGATTGCGTAGTTGTTCTAGTTTAGGAAACCTTTTGTTGTCGTCAACCTCTTTGCGCTTATAATAACCATCTTTAGTGTACTCAAAACCATATAAAGTGCCTATCTCACCGTTTTGTTCAAAGTCCTCAACGTCTGCAAGGTCTTTTAATTCTAAAGTTACACACCTCTCAGGCGCTAATGTGACCCCCGAATCGTCTGGTCCACGTGACATTTTTTAAAACAACGTATTATTTTATTTCTAAAACAATGTGCAGGTTATCACATTTCACGACTTTCCCTGTTTTATCTGTGATCTTTATATTAAATGATCTGACCCTCCCACAAGCTAATCTTTTAAACTGTAAATTAGGGAATTGTATAATTTCATAATCGCAATATGCAGCTTTCCCTGATGGAAGAGCTCTTAAAACAGTTGAGGGCCTTCCATCATATAAGTTTTCATCAGTGCTCAGCTCGTCCAAATGAACATAGAGTAATGAATGTAATGCAAGATTGAGCGGATATTCTCCCTCATAAGTAGTTTTGTCTGGTGTAACTATAAATCTATGAAAGGCATGAATGCCATGATTGCCAGTTGCAAAGCCTAACATTTTAGCTAGCTCTACATCAAAAAGGTAACCTACTACTTCTTTTTCATGTTTGAATGTCAACATTGTTTTTAGATTTGCATTGTTAAGTTTGAGAGTAATGTCGAAGTTACTCATTGCTTCTTTTAGCGAGCAAAACCCGTAATAACCATCAGGTATGGTTAACTGGCTAATTATGTCTCCACCAAGGTCAAGTTTTTGAATTACATTATTCTTCTTGGATTGACTTATATTAAACCATACGACTTTGTAAAAAATTTCATGGAGTGCAACCCTTCGGGTTCCGCATTTATTATCAATAGCATACTCTAAAAACGAAGGACTGCCTTGAGTTGTTATTGTTACAAACATTTTTAAAACAAATTTAAAAATGAGTGCATTCAAATATACTAATGCAAAATATTCTGTTGGGCCGCACTACAGTCCTAAAGATATAACAACTGATACCCTCGACATTTCTGTGACTCAGTCTGACGCCTTTCAAGTAAAGGTTAGTACTCCATTGGATCGTTATCTTAACCCCCCTATTAAAAAAGACTACATCACGAAAGTGTGGTTTAGTCATCCGATGCAGTTTTATCAGAACCAGTTAAACTTTGCTGTGTTTTGTGCATCAACTGGGTGTGGAGTGTCGTATGCTGATCATTTAAATCATCCTGATCCTTTGGTGAGGTCAGTGTATAGATTTCATTTTTATTACACCTTCAGACGTATTTTATCTGAACTGCAAGCGCCATTACCAAATGACAAAACGTTTAATCCATTCAGCAACAGAATAGATTACAAGGCTTTTGAAAGGATCTGTAACGAATTTGATATTGACCCAAAGACAGACTTTAGACAAAAGTTGGATCTTAATCATGGTTTAGGCACCCTTTATTATTGGGGCGTGCACAGAAAGTATAACTATGATTGGAATCCTCCTTACACATCTTTCTCTTCAGGCACAACTGTTCACCTCGGGTCCATAGAGCAAGAGCATAAAACAGCATGGACAACATTTATTTTGGATACCTCTAAGGGCCTAACAAAAGCGGGAATAGAACGAATAAACGACTCTATTCGTACTTATGTTTGGTGTTTGCTAGGTTCGCAAGCACAGGCAAGATCTAACATAACTGATCCTTCTACTGGCTTTGATGCCCAAAAACAGTATTTAGCAAATTTAGAGGATTCTATTAATTCTGCAGTTGATTTACCTTCAAGTATTAAAAGGTACCAAAATGTTTTGCAATACGCAAGATCGAAAGTAGACTTTGCTGTTGGCACTGGTTTATACATGCTGCCTTCTGACCTCAGACTCCAGATAGGAACAATAATAAACTATAATAATGAAATCCTTGTGGCTGGTAAAGAAGAGAAGGTCGGAAAAAACGACATAAATTCTAAGCCAGCAATAGCAATAAAAAAAGAAGCCCCACCAATCCCGAGCCCCCCAAACCCCCCCATTCAATCCTT
>JAMYXO010005729.1:0-14907 GCA_033310375.1 Conus canariensis
AAAGGGGGGGGTCAACGTAGATGCCCCCAAAAAGGGGTGGCAGGGGGGGAGGCTCAAAAACACAAGAGGGAAGGGTGGGTTCTTTTGGGAAAACCTTTTAACTTTAAAAAAATAATTCCCTACTGAGTTTTTTTACGAAAGGGGGTTTTTAAAAATGGTTTTATGACCTCCGCATACAAACAAAAAAGATTGGCGATGTTCTAAAAGCAAACCCAAAAAGCTTTTCCGAAACCTTGGTGGAAAGGGAACTGTTTTCCAAAAGCTTCAAGGGGAAAAACTTTTCAGGGGGACCCGTACACCTGGCAACCGTAAACGAAACTTTGGGTCTCCCAGAGCTCTAAAAAGGGTTTTAAAAAAGAGTAAAATTTTTCCCGCCGGGGGGCCCCAATCGGAGCGACCAAACCCCCTTTAATTATTTTCTAAAGTTTTAAAACAAACCCTTTCCCCCCAAAAACTCTAATTTTGAGGTAAAAACCCTTTAAACTTCTCCCTCAAAAATCCGCCTAAAAAAAAACGGGTTTTCATTTTCCCAACTTTGAATTTGAAAATTCCCCCGAAATCTTAATGTCCCCCCGGGGGCTCCAAAAGGGGGCCCCAAGTTTCGTAAAATGCAAACAAACAGTCTTGGACGTGAAAATTTTAAAAACCCTTCCTTTTTCAACCCACCCCTTGGATTTCCCCTTTACACATAAAAATGAAACTGACCCTTCTACTGAAGGTAAAAAAAATTTCCCCCTAAAACGCAAGGGAAAAAAGTCATCTACAAACAAAAAAAGCATTTGGCCCACCCCGCCGTGGCGAAGTGGTTAGGTCGCGGACTTTCCCGGGGGGAGGGCCGTGGGTTCGAATCCCCATCAGAAGTTTATGGGGGGTTTTTTTTTTTGCCCCGGGGGAACCTGGGTCCCCCCCCCCAAGGGCCCCAGGGGGGAAAATTGAGTTGCTGGGGGACTCCCGTTTGGGGGAAAACTGGGACCACACAGTCCATTTTCAAACCACTTTTTAAAAGGGTGCGTTTTTTTGAGGGGTTTTTGCCCCCAAAATTTCCCCAAAAAACGCTGCAGGTGCCTGTAAACTTTTTCGGGGGGGGTTGGGCCCCCGGGGGTTATATTAGAAAGGAACGTAGGAGTACAGCCCTGTCATGTAGTCCCCAGACCGAAATGGAAAAACCGTAGCAAACAAACATAAAACATCCCCAAATTTTCAAACGATCAGCATTAAAAAAATGTCTCAAATTCCCGTTGCTCATGGTGACCTTTTTTAAATTTTGGGTGTCCCCGTTTTTACGTCGTGGGCCTTGGTTTTGGTTCCGTTGGGGTCAAACCCGGGATCGGGGGATTCATTTGGGGGGTTTTCTTTTGGAAAGGGACTTTTTTTGGGGGCGGGGCCCCCGAGGGGGAAGCTCACTTTACCGCCGGCTCCCGCGAAAATAAAACAATTTTTGTTTGCATTTGGGGGGGGGTTTGTAGGTTTTGGTCCCTTTTTTAATTTTTATCAGAACCGGGGCCCCACTGAACACCAAACCCCAAATGACCCGGCAGCAGTGCAAGTTTCTCCCCCAGTGGGTTTCCCCCTTGGGACGACTTGACTTTGGGAACTGCTCCCTTTGGGGATTCCCGGTGCGGGGGTTTGGGGCAGGGGCCGACCGGGCTGGGGCTGGGGGGACGGGGTGTCGGAATGAGCGGCTTTTTTAAAACGGGCCTTTCTGAAGGGGGCGCAATTTTTGGGGGAAAAGGAAAAAAAAAAAAAAAAAAAAAAAAAAAAAAAAAAAAAAAAAAAAAAGAAGCATTGGAAAACCTTTTTAAACAACAACTCAACGATATTTTTAAAATTTTAAATTAAAAAACCCCAAAAAGGGGGAAGAAAAAAAATGCTTCCCGGGGGCCCCTTTCCCCTGTTTTTTGAACAAAGAAGCCCGACAGAACTGATCCGAACGCACACGGAAACAACGATCCTGAAAAAAAATGTTAAAAAAAAAACGGGGACTCCCCCTAAACATCCTTTGTTAAAAAAAGTCTTTTTAGAATGCCGTACCCCCAAAGGGGTGCCAAAAATTTTTCCCTCCAATTTCAAAAAATAAAAGATAACAGGGTGTTTTGGGGCCAAAGGGGCTTCTCGAAAACAAAAGATTCCAAACGTACAAGAGGTTAAAAAGTAAAACCTTTAAAAAACGAAACCCCACTTTAAATATTGGCCAATAAACCCCTTATCCCTAGCTCCACAAGAATGGCCCGAACCTTTCCCTTTCCCATATTTTTTAAAAAAAAAACCCTTGGGTAAACGCTATGGGAAAGGGTTAATTTAAATTCGACCCCCGGTTCCCTTTAAACCTGGTTTTGGGGATGGAAAAAAAAAATTTTTCCCCCTTCCCAAATTTTTTCCCGGGAAAACTTCCCCGTTTCCCCCAATACCGTTTTTAAAATCTGAAGAATTTTTAAAAACGAACTTTCCGCGGGAAATGACAAAAGAAATTTCATAATAACCCTCATCGGGGCCAACGTTTAATTTTTTAAAGACTTGTGGAGGTTTTTGGGCCCTTTTCCCCCCACTGTGAAAATAGAACATTATAGTCCCCCCGAAAATTGTCAAAATAAAAAAATTGAGGATGGGTTGTTTTTTTTCCGATTCTATTTTAAAAATTTTTTTTTTTTAAACCGGGAATAATGGTTGAAGTTTAAAATTTTGAGAATGGGGGGAGCCAAAGGTTTGCTATGATTTTTTCTACCCAAAAATTTGGGTTTCCCTTTTGTTTTTCGGGGGTGTCTCAAAAACCAAAGATCTTTTCCCTTTGTTTCTTTTGATGGTTTTCCCAAATACTGGGGGCAGATGATGAAAGAATTTTAAGGAGGAACAAAAGTTACCCCACGAGTTTTTTTTTTTAAAAATCTTTTAGGAAAATAAAATTTTCGCTTTAGTTTTTTGGGTCTTTTCCCAAAATTCTTTTTTCCCATTTTTTTTTCCCGTCGGATTTGTTTTCCCCGGAATTTTTCTAACGCTTTCCGGTTTTTTTCCCTTTTAATAGCTTCTTTGCACCCTTTTTAAAACCCAAGGCACTTAAGGAGGTTTTTTTTTTTTTATCTATCACAAAATTGGGGTTTTACAAAAAAGATCCCTATGCCCCAATCAGGAAAGAAAAAAAGGGGTCCATAGGACTGCCCCGGGGAAAGAATGACGGGGAAGTTTTTTTGGTTTTTTGAAACTAAAGGGTTCAAAAAAAAAGGCCCCAAAATTTAGCATTTTTAAAATTTCCCAGCATTTGAGGGTTCCCCATAAACAAAATGTACCCAAAATTTTCCCTAATAAAGGGGAAATGGGTCACTGCCGGCCCCAAAAAATCTTCATGAGGTTCCCATTTGTAATCAAGAAGTAGAGAGGGGGGAAACAGAGAGAAAATCAAAAAAACTGAGGAAGTTCCATACTAGAAAGAACAAAGGTTTGGGTTTAAACGATTTTTCAAAATACATGGGTTAAAATGTTCGGGGAAAAGGGGGGGCTCTAAAACGTCGTCCTCTTTTATCCGAAGGGCGGATCACCCCCAAAACGGGAAAGGGGGCATTAAAGTTTTCCGAGGAGAAGGGGGGTTTTAGGGTTTAATTTTGGCTCAAAAAAGGGTTCTAAAGGGGTCTTGTTTGGAAACATTTTCAAAGGATGAAGAAAAAGGGAAACCCAAAACAAAAAGTGTTTTACCAAAAAAATTTTGCTGCCAAAAGCTTTTTAAAAAAAGTGTTTCAATGAATTTTTCGCTGCGGGAGAGAAGTTTTTGGAAAATAAAGGCATACACCACCTTATTTTTAAATTAGGATTTTTTAAAAAAAACAAGCAAATTTTAAAAAAGGGGAAATCGGCTGCCTGAATTTTTAAAGCTCTTTGAAAAGAAAATTAAAAATTGGGAAAAAAACCCTTTTTACAAATAGGAGCAAATAATCAAAAAAAGTACCTATTTTCCCAAAAACCCCCCCCCTTTAAAAATTCCCCACGGGAGAATACTCAAAAAAAAAAAGGTTTAAAATTTAATAAATTGTAAAAATTTTAAAAGAACAATACAAAAAAATACACTTTTTAAAAAAAAAACAACATCAGGCCCTTTTAATCAACATCTCTTCCCCAAAAACAGTACCCCGAAAACCGTTGGAGCTAGAAAAAGAAGCTTCGCCTTTTTAAAAAGGGGGATCTGAAATTTTTTTTTCTGTTTCCCAAAACTTTTAGGGGGGTTTTGGGGGTTTTGGTGGGGGGTTAAAGGCTTACCCTTTTTAAAGGTTTTGTTTTAAAACCCCAAACCCCCAAAGCCCCCCTTTCAAACCCCCCGGGAAACCCTTGTTTTTTGGGGTGGAGAAACCCCAATAGAATCTCCCTCAAATCATTCCACTTTTGCACCGAAATTTCCCGGAAAAATCTCCCCCTCAAAAAACAAAACTCGACAAAAGATACTTTTGTAAAAAGGTAAAACAACGCCCGCCAAAAACACGGAACCCTTTTTTTAAACCAAAACCTTGAAGTCGATTGGATGAACCCTTAACTTTTTTAATTGGCTTTGAAAAATGCACGGGGGCACAGATCTTCTTGGCTTGCCTGATCTATCATCTTTGGCTTTGATTAAATACAGTTTTGATACTTTTCCCAAAGAAGGATTTTCCTAAAGGGAAATTTTCCCTTTTTTTTTTCCCTTAAAGAAATTTTAAAAAAAAACCCCTCAGCCCACTCGTACCCTTTTGAATCTCAACCCTTTTTTTCCACGAGGCAATTTTTTGGGGGCGGGGTTTTTCATTTTCCCCCGGAACAATTTTGACCCCAGGGGGGGCCCCAAAAAACATGCGACACTAAGTGTCTTTGAGCTTCTTTTTTTGCCAAAAATCTTTTACAATTTTCTGATTTTTGGCCCGGGAACCCGCCTTTTTTGGCCAAATTCTGACATTTAAAAAAAACCCCTTTTTGGGAAGGAGAAGGGAAGACATCCACCTTAAACTTTTTGGGTAGAAGATTTTAAACATCAACTGGAATCTGTCCCCAATGCCAAAAGTCAGGATATAGGAAAAAATTGTGGGCCCCCTTTTCCTTTTTTTTTTTTCGGAAAGCGGAAAGACGCCCGCCCACCCCCAAACTCCCTTCCTTCCGCCAAATAACCTTTTTCGGGTTCAGCCTCGGGAGGCGTCTTTCCAAGACACTCTAAGGTTTTTCCTTGAACCACGGGCAACGAAACACCCCCTTTGGCGGGAAAGGTTCAACTTTACGATGGGGCCACCCCTTTAAACCCCAAAAACCCTGCCCTGCTTTCCGAATTTTGGGCCTTCGTCCCAAATTTTCCCTTTTTTAAAAAGCTGGGATAAAGAACTTTGGGTTCGGGAAATTTTAAAAAGGGGTATTCCCGTCTTTTTGTTTTTTTTTAATTTTCTGAGTAAGACTTTTGATACACCCTCCAACCATTTCTGAAACAGAAATGCACTGAGACCCGGAAGCCATCCACAAAACCCAAGGAAAATCTCACCACTTTTTCCTTCTTTCTTGGCCAAAAACCCCCGAGACTTCTTTCCCTCAGAATCCGAATCATTTTTCCCTTTTCAGAGGGTTGGGGGAAGCCCTGTTTTAAATTGCTCAAAAGGCTAGCCCTAAATTTAATGGCAGGAATTCAACAGTCACCCTAGGAGAGCTGCCATGCTGGGGAAAGGGGGTAAACCCAAATGGAGGGCCCCTTTATAAAGGGAAAATGCGAAGATGAACTCGTAGCCCTTCCTTCTGCCTGATCCCAAATCCCAAAAAAACCAAACCCGGCCCTGCGTATGACCCAACTAACGCAAGCCATTAAATTTTCCTTTTCCGGCCTTTGGGTTCCAGCACCTTAAATTGGGCGAGGACTTAGGGCCACCACCCGGCCCCAAAAGGTCTCAGAAAAAGAAGCATTGAAAAGGAAACTGGGAAAAAAAATGAATGAAAGAAAAAAATTGAAAAACCCGGGGGAAAGGAAGAAAAAAAGACACATAGGGGGAGCGGCAATTATGGGGGGAACTTTATGGGGAAAAGAGGATGCAAAAAGGACACGGTAGGCAGAACAGTAGAAAAGACAAAAAAAGGGGTTGGCACGGGTTTGGTCAAGAAACACCCCCCCCAAACGAAAGTGGGCCGGGCCCATGGGGCGGGGTTTGGTGGTTTTGAGGAGGGGGGAGGAGGGGGGTTTGCAGATGGAATTTCTTTTTTGGATAATTTGAACACACAAGGGGCTTGTATTCAACAACAACAAAAGAAGCTGAAAAAAGAACCCGGGGCCCGCAAACAAAAAAAAGTGGGGCCCCCACACACCGGGCCCAAAACACACTCACCCAAATACACACTCAACACACACAAACACACTCATACACCCCACAAAGTCCCCAAAAGTTTAAAATTTTAAAGGGAGGTAGGAACAAGTTTTTCAGAAAACTTTACGCCTTTTTATGTATCCCAGGAGAATGACAATGGAACACCTTTCCTTTGCCTGTTTAGTGTATATAGGTAGGGGCGAAAAAATGGACACTACTTCACTGCCTTTTTGGGGTATACAGGAAAATTGAAAATTTGGAAAAACAATTTTTCACGGCCTTTTTTATGTAAAAAGGGAAAAAGGACAAGGGGGAAACACTTTTCCCCCTGCCGTTTAGGGGTAAATAGGAAAAGAAAAGGGGACACTATTTCACTCCCTTTTTTAAATTTTAAATTTTAAAAGGGAAAGACAAAAAAACACATTTTCACTGCCCCCTGTTTATTGTAAATAGGAGAAGCAAACTTTAAACGCCTTTTAAAATGTCTTTTGGAAATGAAAAGGGAAAACCTACTTCCCCTGCCTGTTTAGGGGTTTATAGGAAAATTTGAAAATTTGACAAAACCCTTGCCTTTTTTAGTTTTTTAAAAAGGAAATGACAAAGGAAAAGCTTTTTTCATCCCCGGGTTAAGGGGTTTAAAGGAAAAAAGGGCCCAATGGGAACATAAAAACTTAACCCCTGCCAGACCAATTGTAAAAATTGGGAGAAATGAAATGCCCTACTTCACTAGCCTGTTTAGTGTATAAAAAGGAAAAAAGACAATGGACGGGAAAAGAGGGGACAAAAAAACATGGGATGGGAGCCAGAGGAACGGGATAAAGCTAGGTTCTCCAAAATCCACTTAAAAAGGGGAAGGGAGGACAAGGGAATTAAATGGAAAAAAAAAAAAGGGGTAAGGGAAACAGTCCGACTGAGAGGGGGACTTTTTTTTTCCATGTCTATATAAAAAGGGAACGGGGAAAGGGAAAAAGGTACGGGGAAAGGTTTGGGGAGCAAAGAAAAAGGAACGGGTTCAGGCCCAAAAAAGGGGGAAAAAAGAGGGAACAATCAGAGATGACCGGGAAGGGTTTTAACGGGGTTTCAGGCCAAAAAAGGAGGAAAGAAGGGAACAGTTTCAGAGACCATTTGGGGAAAGGGAATTAAACGGGGTTTTCAGGAAAACCCAAAGGGGAAAGAGGGGGACAATCAAGACCATTTGTGGGAAAAAGATTAACGGTTCGGGAAACAAAAAAAGGGGAAAGAGGGGAAAAAGACAGAAAACACTGTAAAAGGGTTTTAAAACCGGGTTTTAAAGGACAAAAAAAAAAGGGGAAAAAAGAGGGGAACAAACCGAGATCACTGTGGAAAGGTTAACAGGTTCAGGACAACAAAGGGGGAAAGGGGAAAACAGAACATAGTTTTAAACTGTGGAAGGTTAAACCGGGTTCAGGACAACAAAAGAGGAAAGAGGGGAACAAAACCAAAATCACTAGGGGAGAGGTTTTAAAGGTTCAGGACAACAAAAAACGAAGGGGGGGAACAAAACAGAAAAATCTTTTGGGGAATTTTTATTTTGGGGTTTCCCGGGAAAAAACCAAAGACGAAGAGGGGGACGGGATCAAGATCACTTTTAAAGGGTTTACGGGTTTAAGGGAAAAAACAAAGAGGGAAAAGGGGGGGAAACAGATCAGGGGGAACACTGTTAAAAGGGTTAGTGGGCACAAAAAAACCCGGGGCGGGAAAAAAGAGGGGGGGGGGTCCCCAAAGGGAAGGGGAAGAAAACTATTAATTGCCAAAAAAAAAAAAAAAAAAAAAAAGGCCCAAGGTAAGGGGGGCCCGGAACTGGGAGGGGGCCCACAAAAAAAGGAAGCTATGGGCTGAAAACTAACTGCCCCTGCCACTGGATCAGAGAAAGGGGGAAGGTAAGGGAAAGGGTTTCAAGGGTTGCTTTATACCCCAGGCCGACCTGGAAATCTTTTGGCGGGCTTTGGGGTTTTGGGAAAGGGGTCAACTCACAAACAAAAACATTCACACAACCCTAAAAAAAATCAAAAAACACACCCGAAATTCTTTTAAAAAAAAATTCTTTCAACTGTAAAAATTTTTAGATCAGATGAAAAATTTTAAAATCTTTTTTTTGGGGGAAAAATCACAAAAACTTGAACCCCCTCGGGAAACAAGGTTTTCATGTAAAAATTTTGCGAAAAAATTTGCTTAGGGTTCCAACACCCCAAATCAAGCCCAAACACTCAAAAAGAAATGTGTTTCTTTTTGATTGGAAACCTTGAAAAGGGGAATGAAAAACCAACGGAGTTTTCTTCCCTTTTTTAAAAAGGTATGAATAGTAAAAAAAAAATGGCCGGGGGTTCCACCAGCAAAATCGGAAATGTGCAAAATATGAAGGTGGAAAAGGGACCCTGGGGAAGGAGGGTTCATTAAAGTAAAAATCAGTTTTAAAAATGGAGGAGGACATGCCCCTGGGAAAAGGGTGGAAACAAAAAGACAAAAAAAAGGGGAAAGGACAGAAAATTTGGGGGGGGGCCGGGAAAAGGAAAAACCGGGGCTTTTGGGAAAAGATGAAATAAAACATAAAGTTTGCAGGCCCAAAAAATAAAAATGAAAAAATCGAAAAAACCTTTTAAAAAGGAAGAAAGGAAAATTTTAGTGAAAATTAAAAAAAATGTTAAATACAAAGGGGGCCCTAAAACCCGTTTTTTCAAAAGGAGGTTCCCTAAAATTGGGGACAGAGATCAACAATAGTTTTTTTCCCAAAAATTTGGGGAATTTTCCTTTAAAAATTTGCGGGGTTAAAAAAAAAAAGGTTCACACAAATAAAACCCATTCTCTCTTTGGGGAAGATGGGTTTAAAATTCCCCTGCCTGCCTAAAACAGGGAGAAATCAGCCAGCAATAGCAGAAAAAAAAAAAAAAAAAAAAAAAAAAAAAAAATGGTGTGCCCATCACCCTTTTTTAAAAACCCAACAGAAAAATTTGGACAAAGAGGGCAACAGTTGAAAGGGGGGATAAGGTAGAAAATTTGGGGAAGAGAATTTTTAAAATTTTAATTTACAGGGCAAATTTTTAAATAACTGCCTGAGTTTTAAAAGGGAAATTAAACACAGTGGGGGAAAGCATGATAAAAGATTTCAGAAAGTCATCGGGGGAAAAGGGGGTTTCAATAAAAGGTAAAACAAATTGAGAAAAAGGGCAAGAAAAAAAGAATATTTAAAGGAATTTAATATTTCAAAGGGAAATTTAAAAAAAAAAAACCCAGGGAAAAATTGTAAAAGGGAAACTTTTTGATTTTTTGGAAGGGAAAAGAGAGAGGGGAAAAGAGAAAAAGAGGAGAGAGAGAGAGAAGAAGGGGAGAGGGGAATCTGAAAGGAAAAAATTGTGAAAAAAGGAATTGGGGAAAAAAGGGAAATTTAAATTAAAAAAGGAAAAAAAATTTAAAACATTGATTTGAGGAAAGGGGTGGTAGAATTTATGAATAAAGAAAAGAGAATGGGGATGGTTTAAAAGAGGAAGGGAACTAGGGGAAAAAGGGACTGGAAAACCCAGGCTAAAAAAAAGACTGAAAAAAAGAAATGAATATGAATAAACTAAACGGAAATTAAATCATGGGGAACGAGTGTGGAGATGAGGGGTTTGGAATCCAAATGGGATAGACAATCTGATTTTTGGGGAATGCTTTGGGGGAAAGGAGTGGGAAAAAGGGAAACGGTGAAAAAAAAAAAGTTCTGGAAAAGGGAATTCGGGAGGGGGGGGGATTTAAACGGGAAAATAGACAGAGAAAAACCAACATTATTATAGTAGATCCCAAATTTCAGAGGAACCTGCTTTAAATTCGGGGAAAGAACTTAAGGGGCAGTGGACAGGGGAAAATAGTGAATTTGGGATTTTGAAATGGGGAAGAAAAGGGCAACTGAAGATAAGGTTATAAAAATTAGGACCAAGAACAGGGGGAAATTTGATTTGAGTACAACGCCAAACAGAAATTTGGGGGAAAAAAAACAGTTGCAGGCATTAAAAAAGGGGGTTCAAATATGCAACCCTTTATTATGATAGAAAAAAAGGGAATTTTTAAGAACTGGGTGGAAGTAAAATTGAGGCAGAAACATGGGGGGTGGGTTTTAAAGCAAAAGTGGAAAAAAGAAAGGGAAAAAAAGAAAGGGAAAGAAAAAACCCGGGCTTTGGAAAAAGAAAAGGGAAAAAGGAAACGGGAAAAAGTCTAAACATGCTGTAATTTGGGGGGGTAAACGAAAACCAAGGGGACTGGGGGGAAAAAAAAAGATTTAAAAAGGGGAAACAAACCCTGTTCATTTTACATAAAATTTAAAGTCCAAGCTGACCCAGAAAAAAAAAATGCTGTGAGAAGCATCTTTGGGTGAGGCAGGGGGAAAGCTTTTAGTTAAAAAAAAATTTTTAAAAAAGTTAAATATGGACCCGAGTAATTTTTAAAAAAAAAATTTAAATCATGTGATTTCAGGGAAAGGGTAAAATATAACGGGCAGAAAAATGAATGAAACAGTTTAAGGGGGTGAGGAAACAATGGAAAAGGCGCAAAACCCTGGGCTTTTGGGAAAGAAAAGGGAAGGGAAAAAACTTAATAACACAAAGAGTCTAGGGATGTCTTTAAAAAGGGGGGAAAACAAATTGGGAAAAAAAGGGCTTTTAAAAAAAAAAGATAGAAATGGGAATTAAAGCACCGGGTTTAAGGGGTTTAAATTCACAGTCCAAACTGACCACAGAAACAAAATTCGAGAAAAAAACAAACCCTTTTTTTGAGGCAGTAACTGGTATTTTCCGGGAATTTTTTACAAAAAAAGTGACCCTGGGAAATAATAAGTGGTAAGGCCCCCTCTCTTTGTCCTAAATCCCCCCCAAAAGATTAAAGGGGGGAAAACATGGTGACAGCTTTTAAATGAAAAAGAAAAAATTGGGGCAAAATTTTATGAAGGAAAAGGGAAAGTAAAGCAAAAAATGCTCCAGTTTTAGGGAAAAAAACACAAAGTACGGGGCCCGAAAGGGGCGAAGGGGGGGCAGATGGGGGCCCGGGGAATAACAAGTGGTGCCCCATCCCACCTTAAAATTTCCCGCTCCAAAATTTCAAAAAGGGGTAAAAATTTATAAACACAAACCGTACCCCCTTCCACCCCACAAATTTTAAAAAAGGGGGGCAAAACAACCATTAAGGTTAAAGGGGCGTTGGGTTTTGTACATTTTATGCATGGTTTGACTTTTGGATAAGGTCAAATGTCAAAAAACCCTTTCCCCTTTGTCCCCCCTTTTTTGGGGTTATATAAACATTACTTTTTCCCCCTTTCTATTTGGTCTTCAATGGCATTTTTACTTGAAAAGTTTATATCTTTTTAGTTAAAAAAAATTGACTATTTAAGAAGTCCCCGGGAATTTCCAAGGGGGGGGAAATGTAGGATTTCAGTGAAAAACAACAAAGTAATCGTCAAAAAAAATCGGACAAAAGAAAAGGAAGACTTTTTTTTAAAAAACAAATTAAACAAAATATAAAAAGAATGGGAAAACAAAGAAAATGGGAAGGAATAAATTTGGGTGTACAAAAACATCTGTGGGAAAAAAAGGGGAGTTTATCGGAGGAGGTGTATGGGGGCAACACATACAAAACAGGGGAAAAATTTTGGGTACAGATTTAAATGTGTCCCCTAAAAAAAATTTTCATAAAAAAAGCCCGTATATTTAAAGCAAAGGCTGTAAAGGGGAGGAAATGGCATGGCCAGGATTTTGGGGAAAAAAGGGAGAAAGAAAACAATATTAATAAAAAATTGGTCTGGGAAAGAGATGCAATGGAACCAAATTGGGTAGAATTTTGAAAGGGAAGATTAAAAAAGAAAAAAGAAGCAAAAAAAAATTTAAATTTTTAAAAGGGAAAACAAGGGGGGAAAAATATTTAGTAAAATGACAACTGTAGAGATTTGAGAGAGAGAGAGAGAGAGAGAAGAAGGGGAAAAAGGGGAAGAGAAAAGAGAGGAGGGGAGAGAGAGAGATTGGATCTGAAGATTAAATTTAAAGGGGAAAAAAGGAAGTGGGAAATATGGGGCTTTGGGTTAATTGAAAAAAAATGAAAAAAATTTCATTTGCAGTAAGGGCTAGGGAAATAAAAACTGACAAAAAAGTGGGAAAGACACAGTTTTAATTAAAGGGGAGAGGAAAAATATGGAAAAGGAAGGGAAAAAACCCAGGGGGTTTTGGGAAAAGAAAAAGGGAGGGAAAAAAGACTTTAAAAAAAAACAATTGAGTAAAAATAGCCAAAATCTTTTTTAAACAAAAAGTAAAAAGGGAAAAAAAAAGGGGGCATGGGAAAAAAAAAAAATATTTTAAAAAAAAAAAAATTTAAAACTTTTTAAAATTTAAAATTCACCAGTCCAGGGGACCAAAAAGAAACAAAATGCGATGGGGAAACAACCTTTGTTTCTAGGGAGAAAAAGGGTAGTTTTCCCAAAAATTTACAAAAAACGTAAACTGGGAATAATGAAAAAGGTGGGAAACCCAAAATCTTTCTCATCCTCATTCAAACCTAAAAAGAGTATTTGGGAAAACCCATTTTTTAAAAAGGGTTTAAAAAGAAACCGTGAAAAAGGGGCAAAAAGAAAGAAGGAAAAAGCAAAGTTTAACCCGGCAAAACTGCTTTAAAAATTTTGGAAAAAACCCCAAAGGAAAGGGGCAGAAAGGTTTTTAAAGGGGGAGGGAAAATTTTTAAACTGGGAATAAAAAAAAAGGTTTCCCCCCAAACCCACCTTACAAAAAGGGTAAAACGGAAAATAAACACAACCGTACCCCCCTCCGCCCCCCACAAATGAAAAGCCCAACCATTTTTGTTAAGGTAATTTGGGGCATTGTTTTGTGCAATTTAGTCATGGTTTTTATGACTTCCCGGAATTTAAGGGGGGAAAAGCAAAAATCCTCTTTTTTTTTATCTCTTTTTGGGTTAAAACATAAAATAAAAAATTAATAATTTTAAAAAAAATAAAACCATTACTTTTTCCCCCCATCGTTTTCACGTCTTCTAAAGGCATTTTTTGACTTGTAATGTTTGATTTAAATTGTAAAAAAAGGATTTGAATATAAATTTAAGTAGGGAGGAATGCCAGGGAAGAAATGTTAAGGGAAAACTGGGTTGGGGGAAAAAAGCAAGAGAAATAGTAAAAAACAGGAACAAAAAAAGGGAAAAGTTTTGGTTAAAAAAGAGAAGAACAAGTTTTAATAAAAGAAGAAAAGAGGGAAAGGGAAGGAAAAAATTTTTTGTAAACAGGGTCATTTTGTTTGGGAAAAATGCTAGTTTCTGCAGGGGGGTAACAATACAAAAACAGGGATAATTGGAAAAAGGGAACTGAAATGATTCCCCCAAAGGGAATTGCTTTAAAAAAAACGTAGGATGAAAAGCAAAAGGGTGAAAAAGCTGGGAAAATGGGCAAGGAAGGGCTATGAATACAAAAAAAAATTTGGTAAGGTTTTTTCTTTGGGAAAGAATGCAATTTTAAAAATCACAAAAAATTTAAAAGGAAATTAATTTTTAGAACAAAAAAACCAAAAAAAAGTAAGGGGTTTTTTAAAAAAGGGGGAAAACAGGGGAAAAGAAAAGCAAAAATGAGCAACTGGGAGGGATTAGAAAAGAGAAGAGGGAAAGAGGGGGGGGGGTGAAAGAGAGAACAGAAACAGAGAAGGCCGGGAATTAAAGCACTTTTTTTCCAAAATCCCACCCCACCGGGCCAAGGCCTGACCAAACCCGAAACAAAATTGCCGGTTTACAAAAAAAGGGTTTTTTGTGAAGGCATTTAAAAATGGTTTTAGTTTCCCAAAATTTGGAAAATCAAAGGACTTGGGAATAAAAGAGTGGTATTGCCCACCTCTCGTGCATTCCCCCACCTACATAGTAAATTTTGGGAAACACCCTGGGGACAGCTTTTAAAATGAAACACAAAAAATGGACCCCAAAAAGATGAAGGGAATTTCAAATTTAAACCGGGAAAACCCTTCTTTGGGAAATTTCCCGGAATAACACAAAGGGGACACGCGGCAGGGAAAAGGGGTTGGGGAGGGGGGAAAGGGAGAAGGAGCTTTTGGGAAAAAACCCAAATTTTGGGGCACCCATTTCCCCCCTTTCTTCCAGCTCTAACCAAAATTTCAAAAAGGTGAACCCGGGGATAAACACAAACCGTCCCCCCTTTCCCCCACACAAATGGGGAAGAAAAACGGACCCAACAAACCGTTAAGGGATAGGAGCTTTTTGTTTTTGTTTTTTTTTCATTTTATGCCATGGTTTTTGACTTCCCGGATAAGGTTTAAATGTCAAAATCCTCTTTTTCGTTGGGCTTTTTGTGGGTTAAAATAAGCATTACTTTTCCCCCTCTCCAAATTTTTTCTTCAATGGTAATTTTAAATTGTTAAAAGTTTTTCTATCTTGTAGAAAAAGAAGAAAAAAATAAAAATTTAAGGAAATTTTTTAGGAATGTTCCAAGGGGAAAAAGGCAAAACTGCATTTAAATTTCAGGAATTTAAAAACAAAGTAAAGGGCGGGCAGAAAGGGTGGAGGGGAGGCAGAAAAGGAGCTGGGGAAAAAACAAGGTTTGGGGGGCCAAAAACCCCATACCACCTTAACCCTTTCC
>JAMYXO010005730.1:0-14904 GCA_033310375.1 Conus canariensis
ATTTACGATATTTTTTTGCTAGAATATCAAATAAGACCATACATAAGTTCGTCCCAACGTTCTTGCAAAGGATTGATACGCAGCAAATGTAGCACCTATCTCCTCTGCAATAGCTTGAGCTATGGCCTTTGAATGTCCTTCTTGAATAAGCACAAGTGAAATAGAATCTATTTGTTGAATATTTCCCGCAATTTCTTTAGCCCACGCTCCTGTCCATTCCACTGGATAGATAATTGCTCTATATTATATTCTCGAGCAAAATACGTTAATGCAGGATGGTAAATGAGAAACCGTGATCCTTCAAGAGCAGACAATTGTTCATGTGCAGCAATGCGTATGCTATCAATGGTATCCACTAATGTGGCATATCCCTGTGTGAAAATAGACGCACGTTCGGGAAAATACGTTGATAAGGTTTTCAGAATATCATCAGCAATAACATAGGCACCCTGTATACTCAACCAAATATGTGGATCGCCCTCCTCGTGACTATGTGCCCCTTTGTCATGGTCATCATGGTCATCATGGTCATCATGTCATCATAGTTCATTCATAGGTCATCATGGTCATCATAGTCATCATAGTCATCATAGTCATCATAGTCATCATGGTCATCATGGTCCATCAGTCTTTAGGTCATCATAGTCATCATGGTCATCATGGTCATCATGGTTCATCATCATAGTCATCATAGTCATCATGGTCATATGTCATCATGGTCATCATCGAATATCAGCGGAATATCTGAACCCAATACAACCGCTTGAGTGGCACTATTTGCTGATTCTTCAATATACTGTATTACTCGATCTTCGTAGGGAAGTCCTATTCCCAAAAATATATCAGAACGCACAAGATCAAATAATTGTTTCGTTGTAGGTTCATATCGCTCTGCGTTTTTTTCCCTCACCAACGAGAGAATGTACCACTAAACTATTCTGAGATATGACATCAAAAAAATACCGTAATGGAGGAATACTGACGACTACCATATCATCATATTCATTATCTTTGGCACTACTACCGGATGCCAGCAAATCCGAAGTAGAGAAAATAAAAAAAACAAAGCAGAGCATGAAGGTATGTCTTTTTTTCATATCTGTAAGTATATCAAATGTAGTTTGCTCTGTCAAGGTATGATATACTGTAATAATGCGTAATACCTTACTTATTGTTCTTATAAGTTTACTCATATATCTGTAAGTATATCAAATGTAGTTTGCTCTGTCAAGGTATGATATACTGTAATAATGCGTAATACCTTACTTATTGTTCTTATAAGTTTACTCATAGGAATTCATGGCTTCCGCCCAAATCCCCACCCATGAGAATCCTATTGTAATGCTCGGCGTACACGATACCATCCTGTATTCCTTAGATAGCAATGGATTACTGCGAAGTCATGATCTCGATACACAGACTGATACTTTTGATATTCCCATTCGGACCACCCTTTCGCATGCTTTTTTTCATTTTCCATATATTGTAATCATTGACGTTGTATCTACGTTGTATGTATACGACATCACAAACCCGATTTATTGTGTATTCTGGCTCGTACTTAGAACATGCAACGGGTGCTGCAACCTTTTCTGTCGATCATGCCTTTTTTGCTTATTCGGGCAAGGACGCACTCATAGTAATAAGTACTGAACTATGGAAGAAGTAAACTCTTTTACCTATATTCAATCTCAACCACAGTTTCTTTATATTGCTCAGAAGCAAAATAATCTTATGAACTACAACTATGATGGCACTAATAGAGTATAGAAATGTTATCGTTTGGTAATGTCTTTAAGTTAGAACATTCAAAGCAGGTATTACAATCTCTTACCCTGAACTCAAATCTAAGATTTGGCGTGGGCTATGTAGAAAATACGCTCTATACCTTAAATACTCTCACTGGAGACACTGCTCGAGCGACTACTCTGCAATATCCTATTACACAAATCATTCCCGCTGCTGAACTCAACAATAACCAGAATGTCGTATTTATTTTGAGTTCTCCAAATGATGTAGCAGTTCGCATTGATGTCTTTGAATTTAATACCAAGGGTGCATTATTGCATAATGATTTACTTACTATCAATATACCAATGTCGGTAACTCAAATAACCAATTGTAATAATAATCTCTATGTAGGGCTAGAAAATGGGGAGGTATGGATATACGATCTTTCAAGTAAAACGCTGAACGCAGAGATACTTATTAAGGACAATACCGTAGCTATCTACGATGCTTTATATACACAAGACACCTTAGTAGTATCAACCAAAGATGGCATTGCACGTATTCCAGTCGAGGGGATACATTCAGAACATCCAATACTACCTGATACCGTACAATTTATTCATTCACAAAAAGTAACATTTCCTAGCTTGTTACAGAGTATTACTATGAATACATTGCCAAAATTATATCTCTTGTCGAGTTCGTTGCATATATGCACAGGATCCCGCCTCTAAACAACACGGTGCCACCACATTCACAATACTCGGAACTTGGATCACAACTGACGAACACTCGTTCCATCCCTTCATTGCTATTTCCGTTACAACCCGACACCTATGACTTTCAAGATCCGATAAAATTACCTCCGGATAGTTCGCAACTTCTCATTGGTGATGGAATTACGGCAACCTATTCAACATAGCTCTAACCTCTCTATCATCTCTGATGATAGTGCCATGGACATACCTGTATTTACTTCTCGATTCTTATACGATCATTCCATACAAAATGATTCTGTAATATTTTGGACCAATATCCCCCTATCCATCGATAGAAATTATAAAAACACAAGTCCCAATACGCTGTATTCATATTATTTCCGAAACGGGTTACCCCTGGCCTTTCCTCCATTTTCCTTGCCCTTTATCGCTCATAAGATGTATGCCTTTACCATGCTCAATACACAGACCCCACTTGCAATACTTACCGTCCATAGGCCGCAGGAAAATAAATTCTCTTTTCTCTTAGCGAGTTTTTCTGCAGCAGTTCAAAACAATTCAGAACATCAAAATCAGCAAGGAATGGATAATGCAGAAACACAGAACAATACGAACAACAATTCGCCCGGCATTACAGATAGTCCCACTGATGCTCATAATGTGGTTGCTTCATCGAGCATAGCTGATATATCAAATAATATGCTTGTTCCCGAAAAAGTAGTACTACTTACTGAATATCTTACGATGACATAGTAAAAATTCTGCCCGTTAACGATACAAAAAACCAGCTACTCGTTTTTTACTGCGAAAAATATAAGTGTTATTGCTAATTGATACTGCAGAACTGACCCTGGAATATGAACACAAAATCTTATATCCCAGCTCTTTTGGTAATCTATTAAATGCACATGTCAATCCTGTAGAAAATAGTAATGCGTATGTCATTAGTATCATAGACAGCAATAATACCGTAAGCCTGTTGAGATTGCAGGAGGGCGGCGGGATCAACCTTATACAGAATTTTCAAATATTAACAGATAATAGTATAAAGACTATTGCCCGTGCACACGCACACAATACTACAGAACCTGTTCAGTAAACAGCTGAGTTGATTGTTCAAATCTCATTGAAACATCTATTCCCGATGGTCCATTTCTTTGTTTTGCTATGTTTAATTTTGCATCTGGACTTTCTATCGTCTCTATGAAGCAGTAAACCACATCTGCGTCCTGCTCTATGGCCCAGAGTCTCTAATATTCGATAAAGAAGGAGGATCGATGATACGCGACTTCTCCGATTCTCTATTTAACTGTGCTAACACTACTATGGGAATCTGCAATTCTCGTGCGAGAGCTTTCAGAGATCGCGATATCTCTGAAAACATTTCGTATCGGGAAAAGTTGCTTACAACATCGCCCCTGCCCTCAAATAAAATGAGACCGAGATAGTCAATAAAGATTATTTCTATCCCATTCAGTTTTACCGCACGCCTTGCCTGTATTTTAACTCTTGCAAGTTGAGTGACGGCATATCTTCGATATACAAAGGAGCATTAATATATGCTCCAAATGTTTTACTATATTGGTTATATCGTCATTAGAAACCGTATTACGTCTTATTTTCTCGATATGTAAGCGAGTTTTTATACCTACTAAACGAGAAATAATATCCATACCCGACATTTCCAAAGAAAAGAATAGGGAAGGAATTTTATTGTCCAATAGCGATATTACATAAAAATTTAAGGCTAACGACGTCTTTCCTATTGATGGGCGTGCCCCAAGTATGATCAATTCGCCATGATGAAACCCCGCCAAGAGTCTATCCAGCTCGGGATAATTGGTTTGAATTCCCAAATACTTTCCCGTCTGATTATTTTCCACTCGGTATTCAATCTCATCTAAAAATTGCGAGAAAAAATTCTCTAGAGATTGATACCCGGTATTTTGTCCCTTGTCCGAGATAGAAAAATCCTTTTCTCTGCTTCTTCAATAAGATCTTCTACCGATATACTTCCGTCCTGAGCATCGGCTAATAAAGATGAAAAAATTTTGGATGATAGCCCTTTCTTTGACTTTTCTCTATTATCAAGGTGGCGTAATATCCAATATTATTGGTAAACAAACTCTTATCGGTCAGTTTCAGATAAATACAGTGCTCCTCCCGATTTTTCAAGTAATCCACCGCGATTGCAACGTCTCTTTTAACTGAAATAATATCTACCGGGATGGTCTTATTATTTAACTCGTATATTGCCCGAGCAATATGCTGATGTCTTGGCAAGGTAAAATCATCGGGAAAGGGATATTTCTGTAGCGAAAGAATAACCTCAATATCATTGAGTAGGGTACCTAGATACGCTTTTTCTGCTTCTATATTTTCAGGTAAAGCTTTATACTCTGCACCCATACAAGCTAGCCTTCATTATTCGCCGAATCACTATGTTCTGTAAATTCCTTCTTCTCTACGTCCTGGTCCTGTTCATACTGCAATGCTTCTCCCTGCTCTTGTTCGGGCAACACCTGTTTAGGGGGACTCGTTGATTCATCATCCGTATTGGTTGGGAGACTACTATCATCTTGTTCTGCACTGTCGATTGTTTCTTGAGGAGCAACATCCGATCTTTCTGATCAAATATTGTTATTTTTAAGTTAGCAATTAATCCAGAAGTAAATCTAACCTCGACTTGGTAGACTCCTAACTCCTTAATACTATGGTGAGGAACAATAATTTGATTCTTTGATACTGTTATACTATGTTCTTTCAGCGTTGAAGCAATTACTGCTGATGTTACTGCTCCGTAAAGATGTCCGGAATCGCCCGATTTCATATCTAGCATTAAATTCAATTCATTTAATCTCTGTTCCACCTCAGTATATGCAATACGGCGCTCATTTTTTCGCTTCTCTATGGCGTTTCGTTGACTACATAACAGTGGCATAATTTTGATTATTATATACTACTGCGTGCTTCGATGGAATAAGGAAATTCCTCGCATACCATGAGACACATCAATAATATCTCCTTCCTCACCCAATCCCATTACTTCTTTATTTAAAATTACCTTCATTAATTTCTCCTCATTTTTTTGTTCTATGAAATGATATACAACCTTTTATTGCTAGTACGGTAGCAAATATAATATTTATAAGCGGTACGAGTAACCCTATTGCTACAAAAGAAAAAATACCAACTGCAAATAACACACGCTTGCTTTGTAAGCGAAAATACCAGTTAGCTGCACCTACTAACATAAATAAAAACATATGCAAACAAATCACACTGAGAATTGCAACATGTACATAATACCACATTGAATCATACTCAGCAGTCCGCGTTATATACGCTAGAAACCGCTAGCCCAATACTCAGAACGTACGAAGGAATAGCATGTTGTTCTTGTACTATTTTTTTTAAGAGATATGTCCAGTATTCGTTTGAACGTAAACTTAAACTGTAGTTTCAAAAGAAACACGGCAATAAAAAAGTTCAGGCAAATAATCAGCACCTGACGTACAAGCACTATGCTATATAGCACAGTAAATGCTAGATGTAGATTGTCGCTGCTTATGTTTAGTGAAGACAATAACGATGTTTCAGAACTTTGTTCTAAGAACATTTTCTCCATGCCATGCCATGGACATATACTGTATGGGTATCACTCCAAGTGCTATGATAATAGCAGCAATAGCAATACGAGTGAAACAAGATTTCTTATTAAGACGCAATAACAAATAGATTCCTAGCAAACGAAAAAACACAGTAAGCAATACGAGTGTTCTAATATCTGTCGATGACGTAGAAGAAAAAATGTTATCTGATCCAAAGGATCTGAAAAAAAAAGTATTGCTTGAGTCAAACATAAACAAGGTATACCAGTAAATGTAGTTACGTAGACGGCACTAGTAATAAAAGAACGCACGGTGCCCATATCCATAATAGACATAGATACATAACGCAGTTGAGAAAGCAAAGAATAGAACATCGCTAAATGTTTGCCACAACTCCTAAGATACATGGCATCAGTAACACTACACGTGGCGGCAGAAGTTTATTTGTTTGCATATATTCTCCAAATCTTTTACACACGGTCTGTACATTAAGCAAAGGGTAGAAACCCTATAAATCTCGCTCGCTTTATTTCTCGTGTTAATCTGTGCTGATTCTGCGATGAATTTCCAGTAATAAGCCGGGAAAGTATCTTGCCTTTCTCAGTAAGAAGCCACGCAATATTTCTGGTTTTTTATAAATCTATTTCTAATTTTTTGCAGCAATCCTATCGTATTTTCTGTACTTATTATTTGCCCTATGCTCTCTTCCTGAATTAAACTCTCTTCGTCCACCAGCTCGAGGCTTATAGTTTCGAGCATATTCGTTTTTTTGCTCTCCACTATCCTGACTCCCTTCATCTGACGTGTTATGAGATACGGTATCAACCGTTTCCATGCCCGAAGCAATTTCATGTTTTTCTAATTTTTGCGAGAAACTCGAAGAAGGTTGATCCTCCGTTGCCCTTGTAGCGACTTCTGAATCCGGGCTGCTTTCGATGGCGTTACCGGTTCAGAGTCCGGGCTGCTTTCAGATGGCGTTGCAAGCTCAGAGTCCGGCTGCTTTCAGATGGCGTTACCGGTCAGAGTCCGGACTGCTTTCGGATGCGTTGCAGGTTCAGAGTCCGGGTTGCTTTCGGATGGCTTTGCAGGTTCAGAGTCCGGGCTGCTTTCAGATGGCGTTGCAAGCTCAGAGTCCGGGCTGCTTTCAGATGGCGTTGCAAGCTCAGAGTCCGGACTGCTCTCAGAGGCGTTGCAAGCTCAGAGTCCGGGCTGCTTTCAGATGGCGTGCAAGCTCAGAGTCCGGGCTGCTTTCAGATGGCGTTGCAGGTTCAGAGTCCGGACTGCTCTCAGATGCTTTATCATCATGAGAGCTCGATGTGCCTATGTTTCTTGTTCCGTAAGATCCGTCTGTGCCTGATCCTCCTCTTGATGGGGACTAGGCTGATCGGTATGTTCTTCAGAATCATTTATGTGAGCATGTTCCTTCTCTCGATTATGTTCTTCTTCTTGTGTATTGTTATTCATACGTTACTCCTTATGTTTATGTGCATATTTGCTTCGGTAACATGAAGCATTAAAACGGTATGTCATCATTATACTCGTGGGTATATCCTTGATCTCCTGACGAGTCTCCCGATGGTGCACTTTGTTCTCCGTGAGACGAAGCAGGAGGTGCCACATTAGCATATGAGAGGCATCAGAGGATGGATAACTAGACGAGGAGCTTTCGCCCCTTCCACCAAGTAATTGTATGTTTTGTGCCACAATGATTACTCTACTTACTCTTTTTCCCTTCTTGAGATTCCCATCTATTCTGACGCAACGCTCCTTCTACGCCTACTTGTTTCCCCTTCGTGAGATATTTTTGCAGAGATTCACCTAATGCTCCCACAATTCAATATCAAAATAGCTTACATCATCAGTCCATGTTCCTTCTCGATGTGCTCTCCTGTTTACCGCTATGGAAAAATTACAAACCGTGGATTGAGCAACTTGTTTTACTTCGCATCACGGGTTAATCTTCCTACTAATACAACTTTATTGATATCTGCAGCCATTAGTCCTTCCTATGTTTTGTTCTATTAATGATCAAATATCTCAGTAAATCGGGTATGAGATCAAACTGTTTTTTAAGGTTTTCTATGCTCTCTGGTGCAATTTGTACAATAACATATACATAATGAGCATGGGTATGCTTTTTAATAGTTCCTTCTATTTTCTTAACTCCCATATCAGTTTCTTCGGATATGGTAGCTTGTTGGGCATCTAATTCTTTTTTTACTTGTGATAGGGCTTCTGCATACAGATCATCTTGCGGATGAAACACGCACATAATTTCGTATTTTCTCATATATACCTCTTGGTCTTGGTTATTGTATAATAACAAGGTTAATTCTAGTATAGCATACTATAACAGCTTTCACAAGTCCAAATATGTATTAAAAAATTTAAAAAATACGAAATTATGTACGTGCATCGATTCATCGAAATCCAAAAAAACTCAATCTAAATTTTCGTGCACCACCAAGAGGGCTTACTACATTGATATACAAATCTGATATCCAACAGGTATATTGACGACGGGGCTGACATATCGTACAAATCCATCTTCGTACATCACATTGCTGGGTAGGAGTGGTCAATACACGGTCCCCCCCTAATAATAAAATCTTGATCGGCTAGAGAGACAGAGATACTATCAGGGAGAATTGTTCCATTCATTTTTCTCTCTTGAACCTTAATTTTAAAGTACATAAAAGCCTCTCCACTTGGTATTCTTGTCGAAAAAATCTACGATCTCAGGTAGTTGTAAATAATCAAACCTTACCTCATCAAGCACTATTGAAATATTTCTTTGTAAATGTGGCAACACAAACAAAGCGTCTATTGATTTGTTGTTTGCTGTATCGTACATATTGATGTAGAAATCAGTATTCGGTGTTATGGTACCAAGTGTGTCACGTACTCCGACACGTTCTCCTATGGCAACAGTCGGCAATATAATAAATAGCGAGTTAACACATTGTGTTCGTTACGCACTTCAACGAAGCTAGGAAAATAATAAGGAGCAGCATTATTGTGTTTTACTATACGAACTACGCCATCACTGATAGATGTAATGGTATATACTGCATGCTTTGAGCTAACCTCTAGCTTTGTATAAATGATATTGGACTTGTATACGTTGTATATTGCAGTGACATTGCGAGTATTCAAAGGCCACACGAGTTCCGCATTGCTTGCAGTCCCGGAATACACAAGTAACAGTATCAAACAGATGTATCGACAAATACTCATGGCAAATATATGCTATATCTTCTTGCCATGTCTTCAAAATCTACTGTGAACTGCTTATCAGCATAATGTATTGATCGTAACGCAATGGTATTCATATCTATGGACATAGAATCACTGCCAGTATTATCAGGCGTGAATCTATCGTACAACGTTAAAAATTTTTCATTATTTATGATTACATCCACAAAAATTTCTTCTGCTCTCCTATATTGTAGTGCATAGTACTGGCTTGTCCCCGCTATATGTTGTAACTCTGCCCCTTGATATATTAAATGATAATCATTGTTCTTGGCGGATATTATATATATTCCTTCATCGTTAGATAAAAAAATTCCAACATCATGCAATGGATATAAGTCAATAATAGGGGAAACAGATATATGAGTAGACACTACATTGTCAATTACCCAAGCATCGTTATACTGGTACCAATACATTTCTAACATGTTATTGCTATTTGCCACAACCCAGACTAAGGCGTTTTCAAACCATGTCATGACAAGTATGGGATATTGAAGTTTGATAGTCTGTATCGCGAGATCTCCATGTTCTTTGTGCTTCTAAATCGGAGTAAATAGTGCCCCCTCCCCAAGAATGTCCTACAACAATAATCTGACGAGCATGCTCAAATCTAATATGATCAGGTTGTTCTAGTACAAACGTTACGCTATCAGAATTTTCTATGGTATATTTTTTATTACTCAATGATGAAACTATCTGCCCCACACCTTGGGAATAGGTAATGTTCCATTCTCGTAGAGGATCGGTAACAGCACGATCTCCATAAGGTATCGTTGGTATAGCTCTGTATTCAGTCTTAAGAGAAGGGAAGGGTATTTCTACTTCTCGAGTAAAGTAGTTTATCGTCAACATCACAATAATTATGATAAAAAGCCCTAACACCGCTCCTAGTAATATACAAAAAAATATAATGTATCTTTTTAGTATCATTTGAGTTCTATAAATATGCTCACCGACGATTCGTCTATGCCGGTTTACTGGCTCTCTTCTCTAATATTTCTATCTTGTTTCTTAATGCAGACAGCATATCAGTTTTTTTCATAATGATACATAAACGCACCACAAGTTCTAAGTGATAAATTTGCTTCATTACAAAAGAAATATCTTTTAAGTTAGCAAACAGGTGCTCAAACTCATCTACTCCCCAAAGCAATATATCTATTGATAACTGGAGATGTTCTTCAAGGATGTTTTTAACCTTAGGTGTAGTGTCTTGCTTTGCATATAAAAGCAAATCAATAAAATTTACTGAGGTTTGTCCTAACAATGATATTTGAGTAGCAAATTGGTTTCTCCAGATGTTATCCAATGGAAAGTATTTACTCAGTACTTTATAACAATAGTATTCTTTTTTAACAAATCTATAGAGTGTCATATGAGGTATGGAACTCCAAAATTTTTGATTGTCTAGAATTTCTTTATTTTCAAACTGAAAAGTCTTATGTGGTATTGCTGTAATTGTTCTTTCAGTGATAAGTCCAATAGTTCAAATATTTCTTTTAGATCCTGAGAAAGTAAAACAGATTTCGCATCAAATACCCCTACAGTTCTCCCCAATATAATTGACACTTTATACAACAACAAGTTCAGGTAGGTTATTAAATCTTTCGCTTTCTTGATATCACCTTGCTTTACTTTCTCTAGTTCACTATTAACCTCTGCGAGTTTCTGATTTCTATAATGATTAAGTTGCAGGATATCTATTTCTGTATTATTCATTTTTGTCTGTGCACCTTAATTATATTATATAACAACATAGTAATTCTATGAATACCTTGCTAAAAAAAACCGTGCTTGCTCCTGTGCTAATGTGTCGTCTTCCTTACCAGAAAGCATACGTGCAATCTCTTTTTACTCTTTGTTCAGACCTCACTTGCTCAAGATAAATCGACGTAACCGTATCAGCATCCCGTTTCTGAACAGAATAGTGCACATCACCGCTTGCGGCAACAATAGGTAAATGTGTTATACAAACTATTTGAATATGTTTTCCTAGTTGATACAAATACTGTGCAAGTTGCACTGCAGTTTTTCCACCTATTCCCGTATCGACCTCATCAAGAATTAATGTTTGATACGCCTTGCTTTGCGAACCAATTACCTTTAATGCAAGCATGATACGAGACAATTCACCTCCTGATGCGATTTTGACGAGGGGAAATCGCTGCCCCGATCGATTAGGAGAAATAGAAACTCAAGCTCATCTATACCTACGTACCCATTGCGTGTTCCCTAAAGGTAATAGAAAACTCAGCTTGAGGCATTGCAAGATTATGTAGAATATCATTGATCTCTAAAGACAACCGATCCGCCGCCTCTTTTCTCATACTACTGATAGTCTGAGCCTCATTGAGCAAGATCTCTTTTTCTTCCTTCAATTCTTGTGCAACATGCTCAACATTGAGTTCATATTCAGAAATTTTTTCTATCTCAGCTCGTGATTGTTCCTCAAATCTCATCACCTCTTCTAATGTATTCCCATACTTCTTCTTTAGCCCCTCTAATTCAAACAGTCGTGCTTCAAGTTTTGCAATATCTTCGGGAGAAATTTGCTCAATACTTTCACCTTCCCTATACAATTCACTCATTATATCATCTAATTCCAATGCAAGAGATTGATATCTCTCGCTCATCTTTCCTAACCTTGGTTGTAGGTGCACAAGATCATTCAATATACCCCTTGTATCATTCATTACCCTTCGAAGACCATATTCATCGTTACATTTCTCAAGAAGTAAATTCCATAATCTCATAATTTCTTCTATATTTGAGGCAGCAGTAATTTCCTCTGCTACTATCGTATCTTCATGTTCTTTAATCTCCGCTTTTTGTATCTCTTGGATAGCAAAATTCAAATACTCCAGCTCTCGTACTCGTTGCTGTTTTTTTTCAATATAAGTATGATACTCTTTTTCTTTCTTATTAAAAACGTTGCAATCTTGTAGAAAAGTTTTGTACACGATCCTGGAGATTGGCATAGAGATCCACAATCATTAACTGGGTAGAAGTGCGAAATAATGACTGATGTTCATGTTGGCATGAACTTCGCACAACATATCCATACATTGAGATAGCTCTTTTAACGTTACTATCTGATCCTGTATGAAACATTTGCTACGAGAATTATTTTTTATTATTCTCTTTACAATCAATTCAGTTCCGTCATGAGATATTGCTCGATCGGCAAGCCAATCATACAAGGCTCGGTATCCTGTTATATTCCAACAGGCAGTAATAGATGCCTGTTCAACTCCATGTTTCATAGTATTCGTCCCGATCTTAGCACCCATCAACAAAAGTAAAGAAGAAAGAAGCATGGATTTTCCTGCACCTGTCTCGCCAGTAAACATGGTAATTTTTTTCATGAAAATTTATCGTTAGGGTATCTACTAACCCAATATTCTGAATATGAATTTGTTCAAGCACGGAATCCACCAGTCCATCCAAGTTTATTTCTTAGAATCTCAAAATATCCTCTTCTGCTGGAATGTACCACGGTAGCCTTAAGTTTTGAATCCTGAATAATAACCTTGCTCCCAAGAAGTAATCCCACACAATCTTTACCATTCAATATTTAATATAGCTCGACTTCTCTGATTCTCTTCATAATGGATAACAAGCGGATCCTTGATCGAAAGAATGATTGGTCTATTTGACAAGGTAAAGGGTGCTATCGGATTGATAATTAACGCATCTAACCCGGGAGCAATGATGGGACCTCCAATGGATTAGGGAATGTGCCGTAGATCCAACGGGAGTAGCAACAATAATACCATCTGCTCTATACCGTAACACAAGCACATCATCTCTATATACGCTTGCATTAATGATGCCATAGGAAGCAGCATATATCGTGATATCGTTAAAAGATAACCATGTTTTATCTCCTAACCTTGCTTCCATAAGCGAATATTGACCAATTTTTGCCTTGTCCTGTCTAATAAGTTCGAAAGCTTCTTGCCATTCTTCAAATAAAATTTCATTGATAAAACCAAAATGCCCAACATTGATAGGTAAAATAGGAATTTTTAAGGCTGCACATATTCGAGCCGCACGTAGTGCAGTACCATCCCCGCCTAGTACAATAGCTAAATCTATATCATCATTATGAATAACAGGATCTTCTGGTTGATAATACGAACTATACAGTTGTTCGACTGCAACTCCCATTCTTTTTAAGTCAAGAATAATTTTAGCTACCCGATCTTCAAGCTCTTGTGTATTCCCTGACCAGATTAAAAGAACTTTATTAATATCCATAAAACTTCCCTATGTTTATTTTATATTAAGTTCGTGATTACTTGTACAATCTTATTTACCTCGTCATTATCCAACGCAGGATAGAGTGGTAGCGAGATTACATTCGTAACGTATTTTGATGCGTGAGGAAACTGATCAAAAACTGCAAGCTTATCTTCCTTCAAGGATTCCAACATAACACCTAATTTTGAATACTTAAAAGATAATACGCTTTCTATTCCCTGTTTTCCAAGATACGTGATCGCTTCGGAAACCCTACTTGTAACCATACGGGAAAAGATTGTGGAATGAATATGTTCTTGCAATAATATTGGTAACACACTATGTCGAGTTCTCTGTATTGCAGCTTTATAGCGTGGCAATATCGTATCTATTCTTCTCACAAATTCAGGAAACTGTTTGAGCTGTGCCCCGCCAAACTAGCATTAAAATCATGCAAGGTAGTCCATTTATAGATTGGAGTGCAATATTCCTTTAATGCCTTGAAATGTTTTCGTTCGGAGCATACTAAAATTATCCCACCTCCTGCAGTAAATAACGTATTCTCTTCAAGCATAACTATAGTAAAGGTGGTTTTTTTCGGTAATTTTTTTGTGTCGGCATGCGGCATGGTATTTTCAGAGCCCTTACTCTGGTTCACAGCTGGCAGGCATTTTCTCGGTAACGACCAACATAATGCTACCTCGGGTAGCTCTGCGAACGCTTTCGGAACATCGAACGAGTAATCAAGCTCTCCCCAAAAAAATTAACAGTGAGTTTCAGCATCTTATCATGAAACACTATAGGATACTCGTCATAAAAAATTGGTGCCATATGTTCAGTATCGATACGTAATAAAATTTTTTTTCCCCGTAATTTTAATCGAGCGGTTTTAAAGCATAAGAAAATATCGGGGGAAGCGGGTATCGCAACTAAGATGTCCTAAAAAACATCACGCCATCAAACGATTTTTTAACGCAACTCCACCCCCTCATTTTAGCATACGCGAAACGTCGGAGCCAAATGATGACCGAGTCCGGTTCCCTTTTAATTCATCAGGACCTTAAAATCAAAAACCCTTGATAAATCTAATCTCGTTAAAGCATTCTATAAAAATGGGATCAAAATTTTCTTCGCCCCCTACAATTCTCGTTCCGAGAATGTCGAAAAAATACCCTTTAGAGCGTAAAATAGTTAGCAATATTTCGGGGAAAACACCATAAAGTTATGAGTGCGAAAACAACCCAAAATAATAAAGAAAAACCAACACGCGGGGACGCAACCAGGGGTCTTAGATCACGAGATCTATAACTCACAAAGATAATTTAATAAAATACCCCCAACCT
>JAMYXO010005731.1:0-14903 GCA_033310375.1 Conus canariensis
TGGTGACACTCAGTGCAATACTCTCAATTCCCAAAGACACATCGGTTAGTATAAATAACGCCGAAGGTAAACGACGGCGGACACAAATCCTCATCGTGTTTTGTTTATGCTTCCATGCAATATTTACACAACAGACGCAGATGAGATCGTTTGGGAGAGAGACGGGTAATTGAAAGGGAGTGGGTCGGGGAAGGATGAGGTGAAAGGGGAAAGAGGCAGGGCGGAGGGGCGGGGTGAGGGGGGGGGGGGAGGAAATGGTGTGAGGTGGAATTCAGAGACAAGTAGAGTGGGTATGGGGAAAGACTCTTTTTGTCAAAGTGTCTGAGCGTATAAAGTTGTTTGTGTTTTTGTCTCAGGGCAGGCGGGTGGTAGTGATGGAGTGTGAAGGTGTCAGAGATAATACAAAAAAAAAAGATAAGATCAAATTCTTTATTTACGAGGATAATAGTTACGCACAGATGCGGGTTTTTTTTTTTTAATCCAGTCCTCGTCCTGAGTAGGGACTACAACATGAAGTGGAATGATAACAAATGTATGAACAAACAAACAAACAAACAAAACAATCGGCCATGCAATCATCGTGGAATATCATATGAAAAGAGAAAAGAAAAGAAAGAAAAAAAAATGATAGGAAAAAAGAGGACTGGGGTAGAGAGCATATAGAAAGGTACTACAATAGACAACAATTAGCATGTATAAAACATACAATGAAAGGAATATGACAAAGTACACATAAAATTTGGAAGAGAGAGAGAGAGAGAGGAGAGAGAGAGAGAGAGAGAGAGAGAGAGAGAGGAAGAGGGAGGGAGGAGGAGGAGGGACAGAGAGAGTGAGGGGGAAGGGAGCCGGAGAAGATGAGAAATGGGAGAAAGCAGCAAAGCACAGTGTATGATTTTTTGTACGGCATGATAATACATAAAAAGGTACAGTGTAACATAGTGACATACAGTAAACAGAAAGAGAGAGAGAGAGAGAGAGAGAGAGAGAGAGAGAGAGAGAGAGAGAGAGAGAGAGAGAGAGGTAACAAAGCACAAAATGTAACCGTTTTTCATACGGCATAAAAATATGTAGACGGTACAATGTAACATACTGATATGCAATTAAACAGAGAGGAAGAGAGAGAGAGAGAGAGAGAGAGAGGAGAGGAGAGAGGAGAGAGAGAGAGAGAGAGAGAGAGAGAGAGAGATGGAGAACATGAGAAACTGAAAGAAGTAGCAAAGCACAAAACATAGTTATGCAGAATGTATAATGTAACACAGTGGCATACATCTACAAATGCAATTAGACAAAAACAGTTTAAACACGATAATCACTGAAATAATAACCATGTTATGATCAAAAACGGCAGTGATGAAAAATCTAAACCTATCACTACTTATTGACTGGGTTCAGTGAGAATATAGCTGACATCCACAATATGGCATTTTTCAACGAACTCTTTACGGTATTTTTAAAAAAGTGTATCCATCAAGGAGTGATTGTATTCCTAGCTCTATGTTTCCTTGCTCTGCCAACCCCTCGTTACAGAGGTTTCCACAGTGAGGTGTAGCACATCAGACAGGCATTCATGTAGCTCTTAAAATCAGGAAATTCATTAACATTACTTTCCGTAAATTCAGTCATCGTATAGGATTCGATTGATTTCCGCGCGTGCTCTCTCTCTCTCTCTCTCTCTCTCTTCTCTCTCTCTCTCTCTCTCTCTCTCTCTCTCTAAAGGTGAAGCAGGTAAGATCACCTGGGACATAGGAGCGTGGTTGAGAAGGGATGTATGTGTTTGTGTGTGTGTGGTGTGTGTGTTGGGGGGGGGGGGGGTAGAAGAGGGAAAGGATGAGATGACGGGGGAAGGAAATGGGCGAGACAGGAGGAGAGAGAGGAGGAGAGAGGCGGGCAGAACGGAGGAGTCAAAAGTTTCAATGGGTAAGGGGAGACACTCCTTTTGTGAATGTGTCTGTATTACAAACAAGTCGATTTCACCTATGACTAATATCGGTCGGTTTAGATCGGTGTACATCGGATTTCGCTTAATACGTGTTAGATTTCGTGTGACGTTTGTTCACGAGATAAAGTTTGTACAAATCGCGTAATGACTCCAGAGGTCTCTTTAGAATACTAGAATTAGGCAGACAGTGCCACAAGCTTGCAAAATTGTCTCTTGGTCTCTTGATGTTCAGAGCATTTTGATTGCTTATAACATGTGACGGCACTGGACCCTTCTAGAAAGTTCTATGCATGGTGATTGACCGAGCATCGTCATAATGTGTGTGTGTGTGTGTGTGTGTGTGTGTGTGTGTGTGTGTGTGTGTGTGTGTGTGTGTGTGTGTGTAGTGGGGGACGTGAAAGAGGGACATAAAAAGAGACTATCAAATCCGTTCTTATTTGGGGACCGTTATGGTGGTCACTCAGCATTAATTTCTGAGTCTCCTGCTGTTATTTATGACTTTCAACTTGTTACCACCAGGTTCGACCTCATTTCTGTCTGGATCGGCTCAACGAGACAGCAGAAACAAAACTCTCGTCACCTTTCATTCGGTGTCCAGTTCACTGAAGAATCAGAGAACAGGGGTTTGATGCTTCTTAGTCCTAACACTAAGCCCGTACCTTTTTGTTTTCCTCAAGAAGGTTAGAGGCTGTAGCGGGGGTGCTGGTGTCAAGACGTCAGAGAGAAATAGATTGGGTGGGGGCCATAGGAACTTCAACGACCGAGGTATAACAGTAGGAAAGGAATAGATCAATGTTCACACAGAAGAAGGAAAAGAGTTAAACCGCTCTTGCGAGGATTGAATGGGAAATAGATGAAATAATCACTCCTCCTTACCAAGCCTGGTGAAACAGTGAACAACGAGAGAGTGACGACAGGTTTGGCAGGAGTGATCAAACGATTTTTTCGCTGGGGAAAAGTGACGACAGCAGGGGGTAGGGAAGGAAGGGGAAATGTTGATTTCACAGGCGATTTGAGTTAAGTGGAAATCGTTTGCGAGAGAGAGAGAGAGAGAGAGAGAGAGAGAGAGAGAGAGAGAGAGAGAGAGAGAGAGCCTCTGTGTGTGTGTGTGTGTGTGTGTGTGTGTGTGTGTGTGTGTGTGTGTGTGTGTGTGTGTGTGTGTGTGTGCGTGCGTGCGTGCGTGCGCTCTCTCTCTCTCATAACATGTGCTCGAAACACAACAATGCAGAAATAAGTAGATCATAACAGTTTATCATTTGGGTGTAAGCCAACCGTAATGATGGAAGTGTAATGGAAGGGGGAGGAAAAGGAAAGAGAGAATTGATTGCGTGCAAAATGCAGCGGTGAAAAATCTCAGTGATTTAAACACAAAATTATATGCAACGCACACACATGGTATAATAATAATCACGAAAAACAAACAAAGTAAGTTCAGTTGCAGGTTCAAAACATATCGTGTGTGTGTGTGTGTGTGTGTGTGTGTTGTGTGTGTGTGTGTGTGTGTGTGTGTGTGTGTGTGTGTGTGTACGTGAACGCTTACCTACTGTATTATGCAAATTAATGATGAATGAGTGAATAAATGAATGAAAGAAAAACAAAGAAAGAAAGAATAAATGAATGAACGAACGAATGAATGAATGAACGAATCAATGAACGAATGAATTAATTAATAAAAGGAAGAAAGAGGGAAATAAGAAAGAAGCTCCGTTTTTGTTTTTGTTTTTCTTAGTTACTTTTTCAGCGCGATGATTTGCGTGACGACTATCCTTTGTAATGGACGACACAACATGTTCATATATACTGACGCGAAAATCACCTTCAGCTCATAATGCCGTACAGAGACATGCAGGTTATGCGTTTTTTTCCCCTTGTGTCTCGTTTCCCACGTATTATGTTGTTGTTGTTTTTTGTGTGCGGACCTTCTCGCGCTCGTAGGGCTGTTTAACCGATTTTTATCCTCAAATTCCTTTTTCTTCTTCTCCTCCTCCCCTTCTTTTAGTTAAAACAACTATTTTCGTTTCGTATCTCTCTCTCCCGTCTGTTTCTTTGTCTCAGTTTATTTGTCTCCCTCTGTCTGTTTTACCAAATCGGTCTGATGTCGTCCTGGAGAATCGATGAATAGTTTAGGTAGGCACTCTCGCATAGGTATAAAAGTCTCTCTCTCTCTCTCTCTCTCTCTCTCTCTCTCTCTCTCTCTCTCTCTCTCATTTTTGATATGCAAGACCCTTTGTCTTTGTCATCAATACCATCGTTAGATAAGATCTATTTTACCCATCATTTGTCTTGATCGTGGTAAAATTCTGTCCCACCTTTGACTTTACTCATAACCTAATGCGGCCCCGTCGCTTCTGAGTTGAGACAGCTCCACTTGAGCATATCTGAGATATGGGGAGTTTGTGTTATACTCCCTGTTTGGCTAGTATACTTACCATGTCAGACCATAGCATTCAACGGCAGTTAGCCAGCTCTGTCAGGCCGAATTTTTTCCGTGGCCAATGCAGTCATAAGACAGTCACGTGATGTCACCCCACTTCCGGCCCCGGAAGAAGCCAGTGTCAACTTCCTATAAGTCATTCAGCGAGGCCTGGTGTATGGTGACCCCGAGAACCTTGGCGCCAGAGGGGAAGGTAGGGAGGGAATTAGAGTCTGACATGGTAAGTATACTAGCCAAACAGGGAGTATAACACAAACTCCCCATTTTGGCGTCATATACTTTACCATGTCAGACCATAGCAGAATTTAAAGGAATCGGAGGAGGGCGAGCGCCCTAGTGGTTCTTGGGGTTGACCGATATGGCTGCATTGGCCGCCACAAAGGAAATCCCCTTAGACCCATCAGCTCTGGTCATGCGGATATCCCTCAGGTAAAAATTAATGAAGGGATTTTCCGAACGCCAGTAGGCTGCCTCCAGCAGGTGGCGCACGGGGACAGAGTACTGGAACGCTGTGGAAGTGGCCAGTGCTCTGACCTCGTGGGCCCTGGGTGATAGGACAGGGAGATCCTTGTACGCCTGAGCGTAGGTAGATCTCACCGTCTTGGAGAGCCACCTGGAGATAGTTCCCGCCGAGATATCTCTAGTATTGTTGGGGTTGAGGGAGATAAGGAGTCGTCTCTGGGAGGAGCGCCTGGGGCGTGTGCGTTCCCAGTAGTACCTGAGACACCTGGAGGGGCAAAGGTCCATGTCTCCATCTTTTTCTCCCTTTCCCAAGATGTCAGAACTCCGGAAGGAACTTGAGAGAGACTGAGCCGTCCCTGTGGAAGGCGATATCTGTGGGGTCACCGCTGAGGGCGTGAATCTCACTTCGTCTTCTGGCCGAGGCCAGGGCGAGGAGAAAGGTGGTCTTAAAGGAGAGGAGGTCAAAAGGAATAGAAGCAATGGGTTCAAAAGGGGTTTTTCTGAGGGCATCGAGGACCGTAAAAAGGTCCCAGAGGGGAATGCGCCTAGGGGACTGAGCTTCCCGTAGAGCAACTCCTCTAGACACCTCTCTGAGGAGAAAGTCATTGTCAAAAGAAGGGCCCCCCAGTTGACGAATGGTAGTGCAGATAGCTGATCTGTAGCCCCGAATGGAGCCAGCCGACAGCTTAAGGGAAGAGGATAGGTGGGAGAGGAAATTTCCTATTTGGATGTTGGAGGGGCAGTAATGGGGAACAGAGTTATCTGAGCACCAGGTTATCCATCTCTCCCAACGGTAGTTGTAGAGGGATTCGGTGCTGGCTCTGCGAGATGCCGAGGCGAAGTCCCGTAATCCCTGAGAGGCCCCTGCCCCGGCTAGTGTGTCTAGGACGGACTGGGGTCTCTCCGGGTGGGGGGTAGATGCAGATGTTCGCAGTTGGGCTGGCATAGAAGCCACGCGTGTAGGCGAAGCATCTTGGGATTGGAGTGAGGAAGACCTGACCGGGGTTGTCTCAGCATGTCCCAGCGAGGGCTGAGCCGGAGGGGGGGAACGTGGGTGAGGGACTTGGGGTCCGGGAACCAAGACTGGGTCGGCCACCATGGCGTTACGAGGATCAGCCTGGGTCTTTCCAGCCTTGCCTTCCTGATCACCTTGTGTAGGATGGGGAAGGGGGAAAGGCATACGCCAGTAGGCCCGTCCCGGGGAGGGATAGTGCGTCGACTGCATCCGCCTGGGGATCTGGAACGGGAGAGACGTACAGGGGCAGGTGATGGTTGAAGCTGGTGGCAAACAGGTCGATCATGGGCACAAACCAATGGTTGCGCGACACCAGCGAAGGAGGGCCTCTGTTCTGAGGGAGAGGCCTATGGAGCGGGCCTCTCCCCCTTTGTTGACATAGCAAGCTACCGACGTATTGTCCGTGAGGAGGAGAACAAGTCGGTGCGCGACCTTGTGCTGGAGTTGGAGAAGGGCTAGCCTGACCGCTTCCAGCTCCCACTCCCCGAGGCGTGACTGTCCTCCACGTGGGCCCCCCAGCCCAAGTTGGAGGCGTCTGTATAAAGTTCCAGTGGTTGGGTTGGGTTGGGAGGGAGATGGGGACCCCGGTGGAGAGAGTGGCTGGAGTGAGCCGCTCCTCCGTCGCCGAAATGAACCAGTGTCCGAGGGGAATGACCTGGTCCCAGCGGTCGGAGGTCTGTGACAAACGTCGGCGGAACTCCCTCTGAAGTTGGCGTTTGGGGACCCGCCGCAGGGGAATGAGGGGAGACAGGGACTCCATCATTCCTAGGAGGGAGGACAGGGTTCTGGCCGAGGTGTGGGGTGCCTGTGACAGGCAGGAGATGAGGTCCACTATGCGTGCAGGCCTCTCCGGGGTCTGCCAGACGAACCGTAGGAATCGTCTGTGGGCCGGGTGAATCAGGATCTGAAAAATAGGCGTCCTTCAGGTCTACGGATGTGGCCCAGTCGCGATGATGGATGGAGTCTCGGATCTGGGTGGGGGTCTCCATCTTGAACTTGGTGGGCCTGAGGAACTTGTTGAGGGGCGAAAGATCTAGAATGGGCCTCCATCCTCCCGAGGCTTTTGGGATCACAAAGAGTAGAAGCCGGGGTTTGGGTGGGAAATCTCCGAGATGGCCCCTCTTTTGAGGAGGTCTTGGACTTCCGTGCGAAGAGCTTCTGCTTTGGCGGGGGAGGGTTCGTTGGGGGAGGGAGGGGGAGATAGCATGAGGGGGGGGACGCTCGTGGGCCCAAGGAAGGCGAAACCCTTCCTGTAGCACCGCCACTATCCAGGGGTGAGGCGTATGCGTCTCCACTGGTGGGCATGCCGGGAGAGGCTGCCCGCCAGGGGGGGCGAGGGTCTGGGCTGGTGGGTGGGGGATAGGGCGAGGGGGGGTGCTACCTGATCTAAGTCCCCCTCGGGCTGTCTCCCTAGTCAGCTCCGGGAGCGTGACTGTTGGCCTAACCGAAAATTTTGCTGATGGGGTTTTGGCTTAGGCCTTGGGAGAAGATTAGGTCGCTTGGCGGGCCGTGCGGTGCGGGAAGGCGATTGTCTGGGATAGGGTCTGTGCCTGGGGAAGGAACGAAGTGGGGGTCTAGCAGGGCGTGGCGGTGGCCTGGGCGCAAAGGACACAGCCTGCTTGCGTTCCTCAACTGCTTGTGCTATGACGTCAGCCGAGTAGTCGCCAAAGAGCGACTGGACCTGGCCCGGGATGCATCGCAGGGCTGCCTTAAGCGTCGGGGAGAGAGAGGTCCGCGCCAGCACGGCCTCTCTCGCGACCAACAAGCAGTTGAAGTGGCTTCTGGCTGCGCTGTCCGCCGCAGCCGAAAGGTGATGCGAAATCCTGTTAACTAGGTGTCGCATGAAAGGATCGCTGAACAAGCGAGGGTCAGGCTCTTGGTGCGCCTCAGAGCCCGGGTCCCCCGGTACTGGGATGGCACCATCGTCCTCCGGCCATAGAGCCTCCGCTCGCTGAAGGGGCATGTCCAGTAGGTGTGTCCCGCCGTGGTGTGGAGGATGCCCATCCTGGCTACTCGGACCCATTCCTTTAGGTTCTTAAAGGAGATGGCGCCGGAAGTAGGGGGGGGCAGGTGGGGGATCAACCGACGGTCCGACTGGGAAATGCCCATCTCCCTGGTCACGGGATTGTCCGTAAACAAGGAGGCGACTGAGGGGTTCTTGGGTAGATTGGTCTAGATCTCTGGGCCGGGGGAGAGGGAGAGAAATTCGTCAGCGGGTGCGGCCTCCCTCCTAACGAGGTCTGGTCGCCACCGTTCTATCGTGCGGACATCGTACAATGAGGTGGGGGCTAGCTCCTCGTCATCGTCCGCCTCAGGGAGGTACTGGTCCTGAGAGGGTTCATAGCACCCGTCTTCAGGAGGTAAGTCGAGGGGTGCCTGTAGTGTGTCCCTGGTGGCCCTATAATCGGCGGCCGGGACATCGTCCTGCCGATAGGACAGCGCCCGAGGAGGGAGACCAAGGTCGACCCAGGTAAGTGAGGCCGGGTGCCACATTCGACCATGTAGCTGGTCGTGCTGGGTGTTGGCGTTAAGCCACTGGTCTCTCTCGGGGGCATAGAGCCACCGGTCCCCGGGAGGTAAACGGGCTGTGGCGGCCCTGGGGAAAAACCATGGTAGGTAGGCCGCACTCAAGGTCTGACCAGCGCGTTGGGCGAATGCGTAGGTCAGACATCCGCCGAGTCGTAGCCACGAGACCCTCTTCTTCTTGTAGGCAGAAAGTCCCCGGGGACCCGGGTAACCTGAATCACTGTTGGGGGGGGCTTGAGAGGCCGTGGCCTGTCGTCCCCGTCCAGGTCCGTGCACTGCACCATACACGTCCTTGGAATGGGCCTGGGAGGGCCATAATGGTATGGAGGAGGATGCGGAAGTCGAGCCCCCAACCCGCGAAAGTGCGGATTGGTCAGGATGCGGTCCCGTGTTCCTCCCCCTGGAGGAATATGTCAGGTTACCCTTGGTCCCGCTGGTAGATCCTCCCCCCGGAGGAGCGGGACCGCGGACGTTGCCCAAATGGGGATCCGAAAGGTCGGTTCCCCAACGTCCAATACCCCTAGGGAAGAAGGTGACGTTCGATCGGGGTAGGTCGACCGTCCTTGTGCATGGGCACGGCCGGGCCCATGGCGCGGCGTGCCCGCACGCCCAGGATTATGGACACCACCGAGGTCGTGCGTCGGGGTGACCATAAGGCTGCTTCCGGAGTCGAAGCGCTCCTCGAGCTCAGGTGTTGGCTGCACCTGTGCCCGGTGGGGCCGAGCGCTATGAGTGCACGTATCAATTTGGGGGGAAAAAGAGATACGTGACTCATCAAGGCGAGTGACGGATGGTGATTCCATCCCAGATCCGTCACCCGTGCTGGTCCGCGGCTCGGCAAGGTGCCCCGGGGGCCGAGATTCGCGTGACTCAGCATGATAGTTAGAAGTCTCCGAGCGAGTCCGTAGGCTAGAGGGCAAGCTGGCCGATGGAGAAGGGGTGGGGGAGGGCGAATTCCGTTGGCTAGTCTTTGCTCGGCCGGGCCCCTTGAGGGGAGCCTTGCCATTAGACTTTCTGGGCAGCACCTTGAGGGGAGCTCTGCCCTTAGACTAGCAGGCAGATCAAATGAAAGGCATTTTGAAATGGTGGCCGCTTGCCTATCAGCCTTGGGACGCCGCGGTCGTGCGTCCGTCGGTTTGGTAGACGAGGAAGATCACGCGTCCCTTCCGCGGAGAAGTCGTCTCTGTCTACCCGAACCGTACGTTCATCAGTGCGAACGGATTGCTCCGAGATGGAATCGACCCGCGGGTTCTCCGGGAAATTGAGCGAACTCCGAGCAGTGGAGTGGCTCGACCCGGCGGTGTCCTTCACCATGTTGGGCACAGGTGGATAGAGCAAACCCGGAACACACGACCGCAAAGAGGAGACAAGGTGGCCGATCGAGAAAATCAATTAATCTCGATCGTCCGTGTGGTGTCGTGCAAAGTGCTCGAGAGATCGACTGAAAACTCGAACTACCCGTACACGCCACCGGTCGTGTGACTGGTATGGCTATTAATAGCAATCTCTACACGTGGAGTATCACTGTGTATAGGTGTGATAGTTCTTGGGCACTAAATCTTAATAAGCAGATCAGTGTCACACACCCTTACTCGAACACGTTCTACCTGTGAAGGGTAAAGAGTACAGGTGTGATAGTTATTGAGCCCTAAACCTTAATAAGCGGAACCAGCACAAAATGCGTGCTGAACCCGAGGCTCGGCAATATGGTGGGGGAACACGACCGGCGAGCGGTGCCGACGATCGCGAGTAACAAAGTCGCGAGAGTGCCGGTAAAAGAGACAAATCTTTAATAAATACGCTCCCGAGAGTGCCGGTAAAAGAGACAAATCTTTTAATAAATACGCTCCCACCAAGAGCCTCACACGGCAAAAATACTCAGGGTCTAGTGCAAGCCGGAACCAGCACAAAATGCGTGCTGAACCCGAGGCTCGGCAATATGGTGGGGGAACACGACCGGCGAGCGGTGCCGACGATCGCGAGTAACAAAGTCGCGGGAGTGCCGGTAAAAGAGACAAATCTTTTAATAAATACGCTCCCGAGAGTGCCGGTAAAAGAGACAAATCTTTTGATAAATACGCTCCCACCAAGAGCCTCACATTTGCAAGCCACAACTGAATCAAGTATAGAACAAAACACAGCAAAGTTAACACAAAGGCAAGTATAGGCGAGACAGAGCACAAGACTTATCTTGCTTTGACGGCAGGCCGAAGATGAATGACTTATAGGAAGTTGACACTGGCTTCTTCCGGGGCCGGAAGTGGGGTGACATCACGTGACTGTCTTATGACTGCATTGGCCACGGAAAAAATTCGGCCTGACAGAGCTGGCTAACTGCCGTTGAATGCTATGGTCTGACATGGTAAAGTATATGACGCCAAACGGATGTTAAAATCCCGGAACAATGCTGTGGAAAAAGTTGTTCTCACTAAACAGGTAAGTGTGTGTCCGTTCTTTCGGGATGGTTTCTGAAGAGTGTTGTAAAGATTATCTCCTTCAGGAATAAACCTTATAACTGGAGAAAGGATATAAGTATATTTAGTGAAATCATGGCCGCCGTTGTCTGAATGATGTGCCGAAACTGAAGCTTACACATTCAGCCTGCCAGGATATGGCTTAAAAAAAAGAGGCAAAATTAGAAAAAAAAGAGACGTGAACGGGAAAAAAAGAAGTGAAGAGAGAGAGAGAGAGAGAGAGAGAGAGAGAGAGAGAGAGAGAGAGAGAGAGATATGGAGAGATGGCTTAATATAAGAAAAGAATGACACATAACCCCCAAACGCAATACAGAAAGCACCAAAGTGAATCAATCGGTCAATCGGTGAATCAATCAACATACAAAAGATAGAAAAAAAGACCTCCCCAATACAAAAAACAGAAAAAAGAGACCTCCCCTAAATTCCATTGAGGTTCTATATTAGATAAAAACAAAAGCTAAATTACACTTTTCTCAAAGCAGGTCATCAATCTCCACAATTCAATTTAAATTCAGACAAACACCGACCCACTTGCAGACAACCCCGTCTCAGCTCTCCCCTCCCCCTTTTTCTCCCCTACCCTCCTTCCTCACCCCCCCCCCCCCCCCGGCCCCCCGAAAAAAGAAAAACGAAAAAAAAAAAGCTGAAATTACATTTTTCTCCGGAAAGGAGATTCATCACCAAGAAAAAAATCACCTGGCCGGTTCCTGACGTAAGGAGAGAATAAGATGCTGTTAAAGGGAGCAGGGAACGGCTATTGCTGTTTGGTTCCAGAAATTCGGAAAGCAAAGTTGATGAATGATCCTCGTTTTGCTAGAGTCCGAATGACTTACTTTGTTTCCCGCATTGGTGCCCCCCCCCCCCCCCCCCTCGCAGTTTACGCTAGTTTAAGTAAAAGTCTGAGGGTAATTGATCGATAAATAGATGAATGAATGAAAAAAAATCTCAATCAGTGAATACGCAGATGAGCAAAAAACAGAGAAATAACTAACCAGGTAAATAAATATAATGAGACGAACTGAATAATGATGAGAGAGAGAGAGAGAGAGAGAGAGAGAGAGAGAGAGAGAGAGAGAGAGAGAGAGAGAGAGAGAGAGCAGGTGCAGCGTAACTTTACGTTCCCATTTCTGAAAAAAGAAATTTGAAAAAAAGCTTCATGAATAACGTGTATATTGTGTTGAATGTTTAGACAAACAAATAACGAACAAAACAAACAAGCAGAAAGAAAGAATGCTAGAAAATAATAGAAAAAAAATAAGCAAACGTAAGTGAACGGTCAATGAAAGGTCGCTAATGACATTATCAATCATGGACCAATCTTCTCACCTCCATGGGATGCGTCTGCACTATGTCCCAAAGTACTTACTGAGTAATCGATCTGGAACGTGTTGGGAAGTAAGCCCACTTCCAGTTCAGGTGCCTGATACCTTCACCTCACCCCACCCTCACTCTTAAATTCAGGCACAATGTTCTTTGCATGATATGCTTTGTCGTGTAGGAAACTTTGGGAATTCTGTAAGAAGAGCAAAGATTTTAGAACAAAGGGGGATGTTGGTCTTGGTATACTCTCCAGGAGATGAGGTTGGGCTCATGGCATTTCTCATCCGCTGGGAAGTGATTTCGGGCGTGGAGTGATGGCAGCACATACACAGGGCAGTCCCATGCGGTTGTAGGTGGTCAAGTGTAAGGGTAGCATATCGTGGCACCCAGATTTGCGTGAGTCAGCCATTCTGTCCGTGTGTGCAGTTGACATGTATGTACCATCTGTTCCAAATGTTACTTCAGTATGTTCTTATGCGTACACCACAGAGCAAAATATGCTTCAGATGAAATGGAAGTCTTGCCTTGGCTTGTCTGAAATCCGGGCAAAATACAAACCAAAGCCGGAAATGAAAGTAACGCTTGCTTAGTACACCATATGAAAAAGTCGAGCGAATGTTCGACACAGGTGTCCATTTAAGATGTTACAAACAATACACATAAAAATGCACAAACAATACTCTCCTATTCGCCGTCAGCATCAGAATTTCAACATTCTTAGAGAGGAATTTGTTAAATCGATGAAACTTTACTGGGTTTTTTTTCCAAGTCTTCCCATTTCAGCACTCAGCACAATCAACTCTAGGTAAGAGCCGGTCAGATCCTAAAAATCCCACAAATCAATTTGACAGGAATCGAGTTCACGACCTCCCAGACCACAAGACGGTGAAACTTAACACTGCACCATGGCGGCCGGAGAACATTTTCTCTCTCTCTCTCTCTCTCTCTCTCTCTCTCTCTCTCTCTCTCTCTCTCTCTCTCTCTCTCTCTCTCTCTCATCCGACTGACATCATTTTGCCTCCACTAAGAAAATGACCATATTGAATATTAACAAACGCTGTACATGGATACTTAACAAAATGTGTATCATGCACTTTGAGGTTTCACTCCCCCTCCTCCCCCCCCCTCTCTCTCGTCTTGTTCTTGTTGTTGTTGTTCTTCTTCTCTACCCCCTCTCTCTCTCTGTCTCTCACTCTCTTTTTCTCTCTCGGAGTCTGTCTGTCTCTTGCCTGCCTGTCTGCTTGTCTGTCTGTCTGTCTGTCTGTCTGTCTGTCTGTCTCTCTCTCTCTCTCTCTCTCTCTCTCTCTCTCTCTCTCTCTCTCTCTCTCTCTCTCTCCTTCCCCACCTCGTCGTCTCTGTCTGTCTGTCTGCCTGTCTCTCTCTGTCTATGTCTCTGTCTGTCTGTCTGTCTGTCTGTCTGTCTGTCTGTCTGTCTGCCTCTCTCTCTCTCTCCCACCCCCCTCTCTCTCTCTCTTCTCTCTCTCTCTCTCTCTTGAGCAGACGCCTCTCATCAGTGATGTTAGTAAACTAGCAGATGTTTCCCTGCAGTCTACGCCTCACCGTCTCCTGGGGGTCCTATTCATTGACCTTAATTACATCCCCTCGTCCACCAGTCAATCGTTGTTGGCCTATCGATCCACGACAAGGATCGGACAGTGATGGTGGGTTTGAAGTGGCTGGTGGTGGAGGTAGTGGTGACAGTTCTAATGGTGATGGTCATAGTGATGATGGTGGTAGTGGTCCTGGTTAAATTCGTGTGCTGCTAAAGATCTTATTTTGCAAAAGTGGTGTGTGTGTGTGTGTGTGTGTGTGGTGTGCGTGTGCGTGTGTGTGTGTGTGTGTGTGTGAGAGAGAGAGAGAGAGAGGCAAGAGAGAGAGAGAGAGAGAGAGAGAGAGAGAGAGGGGGGGGCTAATAGGCTTATCTGTAGAGTGTCTCTATTTAAACTGAGAAAAGATAACGGTAAGTGGTTATGTTTTCGTAAACCCACTCTGGTTTCGCAGTCATCCTGCCCCTCTTTTACTGTCAGTCCAGCCCCTTCTCCCACCAGCTGAGCTGAAGACGCTTAGATTGTCCCCTTTCTCTATGGACAGAGGGCTTTCCTTGTCCAGTCATCAGCTGCTGAACCTTGTTAAAAACAGTTTGTTAGGTAGATGCAAACCTGAGTACACGGCTTAACGAAATAAGGGTGTTCAATCATTCGTATACCAGCGACTTACTCTCAGTTTGCTTCAGGCTGCTTTTTACTTAAGTCATACGTCGGGCGCGCAGTAGTTCATCATTATAAACTTGTCGGAGCTCCTATCCATGAGTTGTTAATACCACTTGTGTAGAGAGAGAGGGTTACTTATCCTGTGAGCAACACCACGTGAACGTATTGGCTTGTATGCTTTAAACCTGTCTCCCGCCTGCGCGTGCGTGTTTTTTTTCCTCGTAAAAAATGAAGCAAAAACAAATATATATGTATGGCGTGTGCCCTTGATTGCATACTTTATTCATAATGAAATATTAGATTATTCTTCTTCTAAGTGTGGCTCTGTTCTCATGTCTGACAGAAATAAACAAGATATGGGGTGCGGGTGGGGGTGGAGGGGTGGGGGTGGGGAGACAGTGAACAAAACAACATCAATGTAAATCCCTTAGCTTACATATAGGCTGTCGGCACAGTGTTTTCTCTGGAGAGATGTGCAGGTGCTGGCGAGTGTCCCTACTTTTACTCCTACCCCACCTCCACC
>JAMYXO010005732.1:10000-14901 GCA_033310375.1 Conus canariensis
TATAAATACTTGATACATGATAAAAAGAAGAAAAAAAAATAGAAAAGACAAATTGGTTAAGTACATGAAAAGGGGATGATTTATGCTTTTGAGATCACTTGTTGGTATTACTTGTGGGGTTTTTTTTTTGTTTTTTTGTGTTTGTTTTTTTACCGCAGAAGATGGGTAAGGTAAGTGTTTTTGAAAGTTGTGGTACAATGGATTTGTTTGATGGATTCTGGAAGGGAGTTCCACAAAGAGGTTCCCGAGTACGTTAGACTTGATTTAAATAGGTCAATTCTGGGGATTGGGATATGGAGTTTGTGGGAGTTTCTCGACGAGACTTTTGAGAATCGTCTCATTAAAGTTGTTGGGGCATTCCGGTCAGAATCTTGTGCATCATTAGCCCTTTGTTGTATTTGAGTCTCTGGCTGAATGGAAGAATGTGAAGATGTTTATAATCAGAGCTTTCGAGGCTAGTTTTCTTCAGAAGGATTAATTTGAGCGCTCGTTTATGTAGGCTGAACAATGGTTTTAGTGTGTTTGCACTTGCAGAATCCCATATAGTCGATGCATAATCAACATAAGACTGAATATGAGCATGGAAAAAAAGTTTTCGTGAATGAAGGTCAAGAAAGTGTTTGATTTTGGTGAGCTGATAGACTTTCTGGGAGAGCTTTTTGCATAGTAACGTTATGTGGGGATTCCAGCTGAGACTATTGTCAATTATTAGTCCTAATACTTTATGATGAGTGACTTGTTCCACAAGTACATTATTGAGGTGTATAGGAGGGAAATCATTGGTGAGCTTTTGTCTTTTTTGCCTAGTTGTAATGTACATCAGTTTTGTTTTTTGAGGGTGAAGTGACATGTGATTTAGTTCGGTCCATTTTACAAGGTCATTGGTACTCTCTTGCAAATGTTTTGAAAGACTGGAAGGATCATTATGGCTGGTGTGAATTGTGGTGTCATCTGCAAAGAGGTCGCATGCAGATTTCACATGTAGGGGTAGGTCATTAATGTAGATTGAGAAGAGTAGCGGGCCTAAAATGGAGCCTTGTGGAACGCCATACTTAAGAGTTGTTATAGAAGAGACAGTCGTCCCCGATAAGACGCATTGTTGTCGTTTTGTGATGTATGATTTTAGAAGGATAAGGGCGGATTTTGAAAGACCGTATACCTCCAGTTTTCGAATAAGGAGATTGTGGTCATTGACATCGAATGCTTTTTTAAAATCAACGAATAAGACACCACAATATCTGTTGTTATTAATATTATTAAGCCACACATCTACAAGATTGATTAATGCAGAATGGCAGGAATGTTTCTGTCTGAAACCAGACTGTCCGGGATGGAGCAAATCGTACTTGTTGAAGTGATGAAGGATGTGTTTATTTAAATGCTTTTCTAGAGGTTTCGAAAGGATAGATAAGATTGATATTGGTCTGTAGTTTGAAGGATCAGTATTATCACCAGATTTATGAATGGGTATAACTTTTGCTTTTTTGAACGCATTAGGAAAATAGCTTTTATCTATGCACAGATTAAAGATATACGTTAACGTGTCAGTTATAACTGGAGCCGAGAGTTTCAGAATTTTGCCATCTATGCCATCAAGTCCACGTGTTCCTGACTGTTTGAGATGAAGTACACCTCGTGCACAGTTATGAGTGGAATGTGTAGTTCAGACGTGATTTTTTTTGTCGTGACAAAATTGATGGAGTTCTTTAAGTTCATTAGAGCTTGAATGATCAGTAGTAACAACTGTATCTGGAATGGTAGAGAAGTGAGTGTTAAGTTGTTCAGAAGAAATACCTTTGATAACAGTTGATTTTGAAGAAGAACTGTTATTGCTAAGCTGGTTTATTGCTTGCCAAACCAGTTTTGGATTTTGTTTGGAAGTTAATAACTCGCGATAGTATTTTGTTTTTTCCCTGCGCTTCTGAGAGTTTATTGCATTTCTTAGTGATCTTGATTCTTCTTCATAGCCATGTTCTTTCAAAAGGTCTCTAAGGTAGCATGCCTCCTGTAATTCTTTCGTGTACCACGGTGGTTTGGGAATATGCTTTACTCTGATTGTTTTTAACGGAGCATGTCTGTTATAGACTTCTGTAAAAAATTTCGATCCAAAAGTCAATCGCTGAATCTGGATCAGCAATATTGTATACTGTATGAAGTTCTGAATTCATTAAATCAAGCAAAAAGTTTTGTTCGTTGAATTTTGAGAAGCAACGATAGGTTATGGTTTTGTGGCCTGGTTTTGGGATTTTCACTCCATGTTTAGACCATGTAACACACACTGGGTAATGATCACTAGAAGAGAAGACTGGTACACAAGCTTCTAGTATGTTATTTTCATTTGAGACATAGATATGGTCAATGATTGTCTTTGAAGTTGGTGTGACTCTGGTGGGTGTTTTGATAATCTGATGTAAATTCAACACACTTATCGTTTGGCTCCATTGGCTGTTTGATTTCAAAAGATCTACATTGAAGTCACCGAGTAAAACAATCTCTTTACATTCTAATGAAACTGCGTCCATCATAGTAACAAATTTATCAGTCCAGCTGACTCTTTCTGTTGGGTTCCGATAGCAAAACCCGATTAAAATGGATCGTGATTTGTTCAGTGTGATTTGTATCCACACTGCTTCTACGTCATGCTGTTCTAGGTGGGAAAGTCTCTTGAAGTTGAGAGATTCACTGACATACACTAGAAGACCTGTCTCTTTGTCTTTAGTAGGGTCTTTTCGAACGATATTATAACCTGGGACTGATACATCTTTATCACTAATGTAGGTATTTAGTCTTGATTCGGAGAGACCCAGAACATGGAATGGCTTTTGGTGGTTCGATATCAGGGTCGAGATATCAGAGATCTTACTGACTGCACTATTGATATTTAAATGGCAAATTCTCAGTCCATCTCTCGATGGCCATGAGTTTTGGTTTGTGGTCATTTTATGTCCTGAGTGCACAAGTAAAAGGAAAAACAAAAAGAAAGGGAAGAAAGGACACGTACAAAAAAGTAAAATAAATGATGAAAACAACAACAACAAAAACAAAAAGAAAAACCAATCAAACAAACTGGTAGATTAGATACCACAGCAGTGGTTCGGAAATAGGTGACTGAGAATGCACTTACAATTTAATGTGCACACAACTAATTGCTGTCAGGTTGTACAGGACGAAGTACTGCAAGACTAAAAAGCACAATTCCTGTATGTTGCACTCACAGAATCACCAACTCATATGTATCTGAACACACATATATATGCTGATAATCAGATAGAATTGTCTATAGGTCCAAGTCTGTTTGGCACAAATGCGTTGCACTTATGGAGCGCTCTCCGATCAGTCACATCCACCGAACGCAGGTATAAGAAAGTTATTATTATTTTTTTTTTTTAGAAACACAAATTTAGTCTGACATTCAGTTAAGTCACATATGATTCATGAGCCACACAGTTCAGTCATTTCTGAAGCATGGGGCAAAATGCCTTTAGCAACACGAGTGGTCTCGATAGTAAATGAGTAGAACACAAAAATGTTTCGGCACAGCCTACGGTGATCACTGTCAACAATAGATGCCGATGTGAAAAGATAGTTATTATTGCTAAGAACATAATGACACGCACAAGTAGTATCCGAGGATTAGTTCTCAGTCAGGCAAGGAAGGATGAAAGTCACACCACACCACACACACACACACACACACACACACACACACACACACACACACACACACACTCACACACACACACACACACACACACACACACACACACACACAACACACACACACACACACACACCCTTACATCAAGGACCTGTACGTATAACACACGTTTAGTTCCTCAAGTTTTGTTGTTTTTGTTTGTTTGTTTGTTTGTTTGTTTGTTTTTGGGGGGCAGGTGGGTGTGGAAGGGACGATTCTTACAAAGACAGTCTTCACACTGAAGAAAGGCCACAGGCTGCCTGTAGCAGTCGCACTGCTTCAGCAATGGCCTGTAGAGGATTAGCGGGGGTGGAGGGAGGCACTGTGGCGGGAACAGCGGTTTCCGTAAGTGGGCAGTGGTTGGGGACCGGTGCTCTGCGCGTTGGCGTTAGTCACTGAAGTACTGACAGGGCCGGCCATCGGAATCTGAGAAGCTGGGGTTCTCAACAGGGGGGCGCGGCCTGTGTTGTACTGCTTAGACGTGACCGCTGAAGTGTAGCGCTGGGATGGTTGAGCAGCGCTGGGCCGGAACATGGGGCTGATGGTGTGTTGGTGTGTGTGTTGTATTGACATCTGTGGCTTGCAGCAGGGCGGAGTCCCTGCGTAGAGGAGGCCCTAGCACGTATTTGATGTTCCATGCTAGTTTTAGCAAACCTTTGTGGCTGATGTCTAGGGGAGATTTGTACATGTCTTTCCTGGGGGCACCACTCCTAGCAAGAAAGGAATCTTTGTTGTCTTACGAATACTGCAGACAGTTCCCTGCATACTGTCTGAAGCTTTAGGTTGGATTGAACAATGGGGTGGATTCATTAAATGTCTACCACATGCGGGGATGATGGAAGAGGCCACGACTGTTGCACTGGGGAAGGTCGTTTGACATGAGTAAAGGAGAGCCCTCCATTGTTGTGTTGTAATCTCTCCCCCTTTACAGTCGTTGATTCCTACATGCAAAACAACTCTATCCATATGGGCATTGGGTGGACGGGATTCAAGCCAGTGTTGTATGTCAGAGACCCCGAGACCGGACACACTGATTTTCTGAACTGATTTGAAGCTACCTGTGTTCATTTTGTGTGCATCCATGTTATGTATTGTGGAATCTCCTATAATCAAACAGTCCGTCTGTTCTTCCAATGATGTTTGTTGGAGACAATGGGGTGGGCCCGGGGTAGCTCTTTGTCTTTTTGGAGCATGGAAGGAAGGG
>JAMYXO010005733.1:0-14898 GCA_033310375.1 Conus canariensis
GAACACGCATGGGGGTTGGGAGGTTTGGATCTAGTCGGTCCCACAAGCGCGTTGTTCATGAACGAGACACTCGGCATTTTGGGGGCGTCTCACGTTCACGACGGCCAAGAACCGGCCAGATGGATCGATGTGTCAGCGTGTTCAGGGGTTCGTTCCGACACATTAAGTATTATCCCCTCGCCCGCCCCACTTACCCGCTACTGCGCTTGTTCGCACCTTCCAAAAAATGCTTGAAACCTACGTTTTTCAGCGCGGTGTAAAAACTGAGCATTTCGGCACTTTTCGCAATGCGTGTTTTTGGACCACACGGCTGAGAGGGGGAAGGGTAGGTAGAAAAAAAATCAGACGCAGAGACAGACAAAAAAAAAACGCCGGAGACAGCCAAGACAATCAATGACAGAGACTGTAAAGGTGAGTTATAAATGGAGATTGTACAGTGAAAAACAGTCTGGGACAGAATGGAAGATGCTCGAGAAGCACATGGGATGAACTGCAGCCGTAAAAGCAGAAAAGGAAACAAGTGTGGCGCTTTAAATTAAACGCATCAGAGAGAAAAGGATAAGTATGGCCAAAAAAAAGATGGGGGGTTTGTGACCTTGAGGGCCTTGAAAAAGGCATAACGCTAAACAATTGCAATGAATTTTTTTGGGTGTGGAACTGGAAACTTTGTCTATGAAAACGTACATACAAACGCGACGCGTCCTAGGAAGGAAATAAGTGCAAATGACAGAAGAGCAATGTGAACATAAGGGCTGGTAAGCAATCGTTAACAAAGGACAGGGAGAGGGTTAGGGGTGGGCGAGGTGGGGAGGTGCTACAAATTGTGACAGGAATGAAAATAATGCAGACTTGGGAATTGAAGTGAACGGATCAGCAACTGTTGAGGAACGGAACAGGAAGGGGGTAAGAAAGGGGGAAAATAAGTAACAACAGAGCAAGAACATGCAGAACAGGGATGGCTGTTGACTAAAGCGGACAGTCGTGGATAAACAGGCATGAAAATGAAGACCAGGAATTAAATGGATGTGCTATGGCACGGCAAGAGGTATGAAGAGTGAAAACAGTGGTTCAGTCGAAGTGTCGGTGATAAAAAAAAGGTCATGTGCAAAGCAGACAGGATGGAAAAAGACTAGAGGAATGGGAGCTGGCACGGACGATTTAAAATGGGAGAGAGGCATGAAGGCTAGGCAAAAATCGTCAGTAAGAATAAGAATGGAAGGATGGGGTGGGATATAAGAGGGTGGGAGGAGGTGAATGGATGGACCGGGTGTCTAAAACTAACAGCGGAAAAGGGATGACTGGAAGAGTGATCCAGGAGAAGGCGTGGAATGAGACATCGGCTGTTGGAAACTGAACCAAAGACGTTAGGCAATGAATGGATGAGAAAAGGAAAGGTGCTTACGAATAAGGTGCGACTGAGTGGATGTTGTAAAAGGTCAGGACGGGTCCATTCTTTCTATTGCCATCTCTTTGGAAACTAATCGAAGGTAAGGGGTTGTAAACGGGAATCAGGTTAAACAGAAGGCAGAGGTGAAAAGTTTTATTACGGGAAGCAACGATAATGAACCGAAGGAATGGCAATGCAGGAAAGCAAAAGATTATTTGTTAGTGAAAAGGGCAGAAAGAGTAGATAGGGATTTTCAACAAAAAAAAACTAAGTGTGAAATATTTTCATAAGCAAAAAAGACAGAAGGGGTTAGAAAATCTAGAAGTTTCATTTAGGGAAGGTACTGAAGCACTACTGATATAGTTGCACGCAAAATGCAATGGATTAATAGGAATTGGAAGACAGAATTATATATTAAGAAAAACAGGGGAACTCAATGAAAGTAGGAATGGGAAAGGGTGGGCGCATTCCCCTTCTCATCGGCCCTCCAGTAAAGGCAAAGTATTAGAACTGGAAGGCAGGTGGTGTTGGGAAAGGAGCGGCGATGGACAGTTGTGGGTGGAAAAGTGATCAAGGATAGGGTTAGGACGTGACATGCTTGCTGAAAAATAATGAACGCAAACAAAACACAATGGGTTAATGGGAATGAGAAGTTACAACTGGAAAGGAAACGGGATATTGCATGGAGGTAGGAATGGGAAAGGGTGGGCGCAATTCCTTTCACATGGCGCCTACAGTGAAGTCAAATGAAGCGTTAGAAATAACAGGCAGGTGGTGTTAGAAAAGGAGTGGCAACAGAAGAAAAGGTTAGTGGAAAGTAATGGATCATGGGGTGGATCATGACTTATGTTCAGAAAAAAAAAAACATTTCTATAAAAACAAGTCAGTTGAATGGAAACGTGCGGAGATGGGCCTGGGAGGGGATGGGCGCTATCCCCTTCCACTCACCACCTGCCGACAGAAAAACAAAAGGAAGCTTTTGTTGGGAAAGGGGGAAACTGGGAATCGAGTGGAGAGGGAAAGGCAACGAACGATGCAAGACTAGAAATAGGATACGAATAAAGGGCCAAATTAGAACGTGGATTTAACACGCACAAAACTGGAGTGGAAAGCGAGGCTAATGTAAAGGATCAGAACTGGGACAGAATGGCGAGGACACACTAAATGAAGGGGTGGAAATGAAAATAGGTCTTCGAGAGAAAACTAGAGGAAGAAGAGTAAGGTGAAGGTGGGATGGGGTAGGTGCAGGATAAGAAACAAGACCAGAAATTTGAGACTGAGATGGACAGGTTGGAGGTGGGGTGATGGAAGTATGTGTACAGATACTGATTTGTATGTGTTTGTGTGTGCGAACGTGCGAAAACAGGACTGGGAATCCGAAAGGGGGATCTTGAGGCAAGGAAAATTCAAACTGGGACAACTGGCGAAAGAGCAATGGGTGGGAACTGTAACATGTTGGGCGAGGTTATGGGCTAGACGTAATGGGTTAATGGAAAGATAAAATTAGAAACTGGGTATTGTATGGAGGTAGGAATGGGAAAGGGTGGGCGCAGTCCCCTTCACATGGCCCTCCAGTTAAGTCAAATAAAGTGTTAGAAATAACAGATGGAGTTGGAAAAGGAGTGGCAACAGAAAGAAAAGGTTAATGAAAAGTGATGGTGGGTGGGGTGGAATTTGACTCATGTTCAGAAGAAAATTTTTTTTTTTTTAAACAAGTCAAAGTTAAATGCAAACGTGCTGAGGTGGGCGTGGGAGGGGATGGGTGCTATCCCCTTCCACTCATCATCTGGAGACAGAAAAACAAAAGCATCGTTAGCAGGAGACAAAGAAACCAGGAAATCGAGTGGGAGGGAAAGGCAATGAACGATGCAAGACTACAAATAGGATGAGAATAAATGGCCAAATTAGAACATGGATTTAACACACGTACAAAAATGGAGGGGTTAGCGAGGCGAATGGAAGAAAATAACAGGTATCAGAATGGTGTGGACACACTAAGTGAAGGGGTGGAAATGAAAATGACTAGATTTTTTTATAGAGAAGACTAGAGGAAGAAGGCATGGTGGGAGTAGGATGGGGTAGGGACAAAATAAGACTGGAAAATTGAGACTGGGGTGGATAGGCGGGGGGGAGGGGGGTATGGATGTATGTGTATTGATATAGATTGTGTGCATTTGTGTTTCCATATGTACGTGTGTGAATGTATGAATGTGTGTGGATGCGTGTGTGTATGTGCATGCATGTGTGCGTGTGCATGTGCGCGCGTGTCATAGCAGAGATTAGAAGAAAAAAGGGGGAACTGATCTGTGGGAAGCTTGGAAACGGGACGAATACGAAAATACCGTACGCTTAGATATAGAGGAAGGCCTGGGAAGACTAAAGGTCCCTGGAAGAGATAATTGATGATTCGGGTGCAGTACCTTCTCTATCGAGTACGGAGATGGGTATAGTTATGGATAGACGGAATGGATTAATGGGAATGGAAAGTTACAATTAGAAAGGAAACGGGGTATTGTATGGAGGTAGGAATGGGAAAGGGTGGGCGCAATCCCCCTCTCATGGCCCCTCCATTCAAGCCAAACGAAGCTTTAGAAATAATGTGCAGGTGGAGTTGGAAAAGGAGTGGCAACAGACAGAAAAGTGTATGGGTAGAGAGTGATGGAGGACGGGGTGCAATGGAATCAAGAGTTAAACGCAAACGTGCTGAGGTGGGCCTGGGAGGGGATGGGCGCTGTCCGCTTCCAGTCACCACCTAGTGACAGAAAAGGAAAAGGAAACATTGTTCAGTGGGAGACAGAGGAACCGGAAAATCGAGTGCAGAGGGAAAGGCAATGAACGATGCAAGAACAGAAATAAGTACGAATGGCCAAATTAGAACGTGGATTTAACACACACAAAGTAAAGTTGGAAGCCAGGCAAATGAAAAATAACAGGGATCAGAATGGTTGTGGACACACTATGTGAAGGGGTGGAAATGAAAATAGCTGTTTTAGAGAACTCTATAGAGGTGGGGATGGGGCGTGGAATGGGGTAGGGGCAAAAAGAAAGACCGAAAATTTACTGTGGTGGACAGGCGGTTGGGGCAGGGGGTATGGATGTATGTGTAGATGCATTGTGTGTGTGCGTTTATATTTCCGTGTTTGGGGGGGGGGGGGGAGGCGGATTGTGTGTGTATGCGCAGGGCGTATGTACGCGTGTTATAAAGATTACAAAAAAGGGGGGAAATTGATTAGTGGGAAGCTTGGTAGCGGGACGAATACAAAGATATTGTACACGTAGTATATAGTCAGGGCTGGGACTGGCAGACCAAAGGCGCCTGGAAATGACATTTGACGATTCGGGTGCAGTACCCTCTCTACTGACTCAACAGGAGGGAAGCAGTTGGAATAGGAAGGCATGCAGGCACTGACCTAACAGGGAATCACGGAAATAGGAAGCAGGCGTGGTGGTTTGGAGAAGAAGGTCCTCGAAAAAGATCTGAACCGTCACGAATCGGATCGCAATAAAGGGCTGGATATGATGAACAAGCGGCCATGTTGTGGTAGAAATACAAGCTGGAGGTAAAAAGATGAAACCGAGCTTCAAGACGAATTCCAATGCGAAGATCAGAAGCAGAAGGGAAAGGGTAGTAAAGTGAGAAATTTTAAGGTTGTACGAGGGATGGTTGGAAGCGAACAGAATATGCTCAGCGTGTGGCAACAGGAAATGACTCGGAATTAAATGTAAATGTTGGAGTGGGGAGAACCAGAACTGTGCAGAGTGAGTGTGTGTGTGTGTGTGTTGGGGGGGGGGGGTTGGTAGGTAAAGACGAATGAAATGTAGGGTTTAAGAGATTGAAGGCTCTGTGTGTGTGTGTGTCTGTGTGCGTGTGTGTGTGTGTGTGTGTGTGTGTGTTGTGGTGTGTGTGTGTGCTCGTGCGTGTGCAACGCGTGACAGAGCGCGCGTGAGAAAGAGCGAGAGCAAGCGTGTGTGTGTGTGTGGGGGGGGAGGTGGCGTGTGTGTGCACAAGGAGTTGGGTAACCGGAACATACATGACAAGAAAACAGAACCGTATCCATACAATTTAACGTGGGTAGGGTTTCAAAGGTAATCGCAAAGTCGACCGAAAGATTTAGGAGTAGTGATTGGAATGTGGAGGCGGTAAAATGGAACCCAAATTCGACAACAAAAACGAATCAACGTCGAAAACGGTGTGAACACAAAATGGTGGCAATGCTGGAGTAAGCGGTCAAAGCAGGAAATGGGAAGAACAAAGTTTTTTTTCTTTTTTTTAATTGACAAGGTCAGGAATAAAATGGAGAGGATCCCACACAGGATGGGACGAGGAGGGCGTATAAAAAGGCACAGGACAGATTGATTGGTTTAAAAAGTAGTCGTGGTAGCAAGCAAAAAAGTGGATATAACTTATCCGGCGATTTATTTTTTTGAAGTGAAATGTGTCAGGAATGGCGTGAATAGAAAAGTGGGACAGAAAGGTATGTCCGAGGGATGTATGGAAACATCGGAAGCCGTTCAGTGGGACAAATGCTAATGGAAAAATCAACGGGAAAGGGGCGAGATTCTGAGGAACAGATGCGGAAATCGGAGGACGGTTCGTCGGTTCTTTGAACAGAATATTTAGAACTGATTTAAAGAGAGAGGAGGGGGAGGCAAGGAGACAAGGCCAAAGTACAGACGGAGGGAAAAAGACGGAAAGAAATAAGTCGCTGGACAATGGAGAGAAAACTGCGGGTAGGTGTAATGAGCAGAGGGGGAGAGGGGTCGGAGGCAACGAATGAACAGAAAGACAATTGGGGGTAATATGGACGAGATGGAAAGTATAAATTATAACAATGGAGTGAAGGAATTGGGTAGAAACTATTACGTCAATCGATAAGAATCATTTAGTATGAATGTTTAAACACTGGGGATTGGATGGCATGGAAAGGTCCTTCACGGCGAAACGGACTGGGAGGAATCCGAAAATGGGACTTTGAGACTGAAGAAAATTAAAATTGGGACAACTAGTGAAAGAGCAGTGGATATAAAAGGAATGGCAGAAAAAGGGAGTGAAGATGGAACCGAGGACGAGGGGAGAACTTGGGAATGGGAAGGGGAAGGGGGTGGAGGTGAGCGGTGGATGGAGTTAAATCGCAGTAATATTATCTCGATTATGAAAACGGTAACGTCTTATACAACAGAACAGTTAAACCAACAAGTGGAAATACTGGATTAAAGTATTATGAAATCTGGGGAGCAATGTTATGGTTTGTCTGGAAAGTAGACTAGCTCCCCGAAGGACAGACAATTTTTTTTTGTCATGTAGGTACGACAACCGATATAAAATGCCTGCCAAAGACAAAACACGGATAACGGTAATTCTCTTGTAGATCTTAACTACCCAATTTTGAGTGTATGTCAGTGTGGCCTAATGCCCCTTTTGTTCCATTAACGTGCTTTTACTTCTTTTTTTTTAATGTCAGACCTGTGAGCGAGTTACGGTAATGCGTGGCGCTCTCAGCACATCTCATTCGCCTCAAGACTGTTGATAGTCAAGTTACCACAGTAATTTGCTCAGATTGTTCGTTGATCAGACTCATCTCCGTTTTTTTGAAGATGCCATTTTTAAGATTCACCCTTTTCCCCTGTGCGTTGACAGCCCCGATGAGACTCGGTGTTGCTGGGTTATAATTACGACCTAAATATTGCAGAGAGCGGGATAATACTGTGAAGTTTGGGAAATGTAATGGAATGCTGTACACTTTGACAAACACAGCAGGTTCATACTGTTAGTGTTAAATACTTCTGGATGCCGATAAAAAAAAAAGTTGTTAAATATTGTGGAAAAACACAAACTGCCTCAAAACTCGCTGCTATGGTCACATATTTCAGTTTCGTTGTCCGAGTGCTGCTCATGTTTTATATGTATACAAATCAGCAACACATCCCGTTCCTTTCTGAATAGGTAACTATACCTACACATGGTTATGCTATACAATCAAACGTGACCCTATGTGCGTGTGTGTTTTATTTTTGTATGTGTGTGTGTATATATACACACACACGACTGTGTTTTAAGAGAGTGGCTGGTGGAGTAATAAACAAAACACCTGGTTAACAATAACCAGAGGCAAATGATGCGATTTCGAGTTGGGACGGATCTGGGGCAAAAAAGTTTTATCATCTGTATTCCAATTTCTTATCAGCGGTCTTTTGACAAAACTATTAATTCTGGGCATCACACTTAAAAGTAAAATTGCTATTCCGCTGAACGAAGACACACGCAAATTACATGACAAATGCGACGCGTTTCGACCTCTTTGGTCTTCTTTAGGCAAGACAAACAACATTCAAGACAACGAAATCAAAAAACGATCACTTTATCTCCTCAAATTGGGTGCAAAGTGGATGTGGCCTCAAATTTGTGCGGAGTATAGACGATCAGAACAGTGCTTTATTTGTAGGATTCATGTGGGGGCTACCCACCAGATCCCAGGCACGTCAGGAGCAAGATGCCCTCTAGCCCCTATTCAAGCCGTTAACCCAGCACGAGACCATCAACATGGATCCGGTTACCATCAGGGCTTTGCAGGACAAGGATCCTCCTCTGAACTCCATGAGGCAGTTAGCCAGGAAACCAGCCCGCACCACGGAGGGGCACTCGGTCCAGTTTGTGCGGCGCAAAGGGCTCCTCCATCGCAAGTTCCGAACGGACAGGACCAATGCTACCCAACTTGTTCCGAAGCCTCTTCATCCCATGGTACTGAAACTCGGCCATGATGCCCCTATGGCCGGGCATTTGGGCACGCAGCGGACCCTTGAGGATTCAACAAGGCCTGGGATCGCGTCTGACGCGAGAGCATATTGTCGATCTTGCGATACCTGCCAGCGAGTCACCCCGAAGGTCGGACCACCAGAGTGCCCTTGGGATCAGTTCCAATCGTCGGTACCGGTACCCATTCTCCAAGGTTGGAGTGGACATCGTTGCACCCCATCGTGCCAGCTTCTGCTCGTGGTTTCCGGTACGTCCTCGTCATGGTGGACTATGCTACAAGGTACCCAGAGGCTGTCCCACTTCATAAAATCGACGCTATAACTGTCGCTGGAAGCCTCTGGGAAATGTGGTCGCGAACAGGTATTCCGGACAAAGTTCTGTCAGATCAGGGCACCCAGTTCCTGTCGGACGTCATGGCAGAGGTTTACCGCTTGCTTCGCATCCACAAGGAGTCTAACCTCACCGTACCACGCGCAAGCGAACGGCCTTGTGGAGCGTTTTAACGGAACCCTCAAAACCATGATCAGAAGATTGGCGCAGGAGCAACCAAAGGAATGGGACCGTTATCTACCAGGCGTGCTGTTCGCCTATCGTGAAGTACCCCAAGAAAGTATGGGCTTTTTCGCCTCTTGAATTGTTTATGGCTGAACAGTTAAAGGACCGATGTCTATTTTTCGTGACCAAATGGACAAGAATGGAGTCAGAGGATCACCCGTACACCCAAACAGAATACATCCTGGAGCTGAAGGGCAGGATTGCTTCTACCCGCGAGCTTGCGCATCAGCACTTGGCTCAAGCACAGTGGCGGTACAAGAAGTACTATGACCGTCGGAGTTGCGAGTGATGGTTCCAGCCAGGAGATGAAGTCCTCCTATTGTTTCCACTCCATCGGAACAAATTGCGGTTGGCATGGCAGGGACCTTTCCCAGTGATCAAGAGGACCAGGGATTGGGACTACCTCATCACTATCCGAGGAAAGGACAAGGTAGTTCACGCCAACCTCCTCAAGAGGTACGTCCGTAGGGAAGCCTGTCGAGCTGGATACGCTCCGTGGTAGTACAGGATATTGAAGAGCTCCCCACGATATTCCAGGTACCTTGTGTCCCACTGGAGCAGGAGGAAACATGGACGTTTGGCTGGCCGAGGATCTACTTCAAACTGAAAGGCAAGAACTTGTCACCCTTTGCGAGGAGTTTCAAGACGTTTTCGGATGTGACCACTCCGGTGCAACCTAGGGACCTGCTCTCTTCAGTTGACCCAGGAAGAGCCCATCGTGTGAAACGGTACCCTTTGCCCCACTCCCAGCTGGATGTGGTGAAGGATGAAGTGCAAGCCATGCTGGGATGAGAGTCATTGAGAGGTGCAGCTCCTGTACTCCTCGCTTGTATTGTTGGTCGAGAAACCAGATGGCAAAATGCGGTTCTGCATCGACTTCAGGTGCCTCAACAAAGTGTTGCGGTTTGATGCTGAACCCATGCCAGACGTGGACAAAATGTTTGCCAGATTGGCCAGCGTCAAAAATTTTTTCCAAATTAGACCTGGCCAAGGGGTATTGGCAAAATACCTATGGACTGCAGATCGAAAGAAAACGGCATTCACTTACTCCGGACGGGCAGTATCAGTTCTTGGTAATGCCTTCTGGGCTCAAGACTGCCGGCGCAGTGTTCAGCCGAATTATGCGCTTGATGCTGAATCCCCTACAGCTGTCTGAAGCACAGAACTTCATCGATGACTTACTACTTGCGGACTGAAACGTGGCCTTGTCACCTGCAAGTTCTCAGGTTGCTGTTCAACCGCCCGAGGGAGGTGCAGCTGGGTGTCTCGTCCAATCCAAATGTCGTCTGGCTGAGAAGGGAAGTGGGCTTCTTGGGGCATGTGGTAGGCCAGGGCTACCAGCTTCCTGAAGAAGGATGCCATGCCCACCCCGAAGCAAAAAGGAACTTCGTTTCATTCCTGGGGCTGGTCAGCTTTTAAACAAGTTTGTTCCGCGTTTCGCCGACTTGGCCCGACCTCTCACCAACAAAACCTCGGCCTCAGCGGCCAGACAAGATTACCTGGACCGAGGGAAGATATCCAAGTGTTCCAGTCCTTGATGGAAGCTTTGACCTCCCAGCCAGTATTACAACTTGCAGATACCCTCCAAACCGTACATGCTGCGGACCAACGCGTCGGGCACAGGATTGGGAGCCGCCCCCTACAAGATCAAGGGAAGGAATTAAAACCTGTTGCTTACGCCAGTAAAGAAAACTGTAGCTGTCCGAACGGAAATTACCATACCATCGAGTTGGAATGCTTTGCTGTGGAGTGGGCTGTGGGACGGTTTAACCCATACCTGTACGGAAGAGAGTTCATCCTCGGAGTCTGATCACCATCCACCTACAGTACTTGCACCGGATTCGGCCAGTGAGCAGACGGCTCATGGGTTGGGCTGTTTGAGCTCCAAAGTATGGCATTCCAGTTCCGGCACACCCACGGAAAAGGACAATGTGGAAGCCGACTTACCTCAGCCGGATGGAGTAATGTGTGAATGTCATCCGTTTGCTGGCCCAGGATATGGCAAAGGTGTGATAACCGATATTGTCACCTCTGTAGTGTATCTTACCTGTGTTTTCTGGTTAGCTAGTTGTTATGAATGTTTCCATCAGCTTATTTGGCTTAGTGAGTGGTTTCATGTTTTCAGCATTTCGGGGTGCTTTAGAACTTCGTACCCCATTGGTACGGAACTTTTTTGGCGTGGAGTGTTGTCACGAACGGCCTTTCTGCTCTGCTTTGAACGCAGGATGTGTTTGTGTGCTGCAGGGCACACAGACTTCAAATATATACGGATAGGCAAGGGATGCTGATCCCCGTTCAGTTTTCTCTGGTTAGGAGTACTTCTGGCGGGCTTGTTCTGTTTTTCTTGTCCTTGCCGTTGCCCGTTGAGCTCGTTCGGCCTCAAGTCTTTGGTTTCACCCTTATTTTCAGTGTCGTGTTGCGTCAGGACCATTTTTAGAGTGTCGTTTCCTTGGTGGGTTTTATTTGGAACCGAACTGTTTTGGTTGGGGAGGATGCATGTCCTTTTGAGGGTTTATCCTTGGCTTGTTCACTCTGTCAGAGGCCAGTCATCCATGCCGTCCGTTGACTTCAATTTCATCACCCCTCCACTCTAGTTGGGGCCTGTTGGCTGCGTGAATGTTTTGGCTGGTGTGTGATTCACGTGTTTTGTTTATGTCGGCCATTTTTCTTTTTTGGTCGTGATCATGCTTGTGTTCTTGTGTTGGTGGAGCGATCTTTTCGTTCCTGTCCTGTCAGTACTGTACTCGTTGGATCCCTGTCCAGGACGCAGGGTCAACCTACCCTAGCCTCATGGCTGTATTGCCCTTTGCTGGCAGTGTATTTATCACGTCTGCCCTTCAGTGGGCAGTGGTGTTTACTGTCGGCCTGGGCCTACCTTCGCTGGTGCGGGCCAGGGGGTGGTTTTCCTCCTTCTTCATTTTCGTCCTGCACAGGCTGGTGTGGTCATGTACTGGTTTAGGTGTTTGGTTTGTTGTATTTTCCTTGACCTGTTGAGGGTCTAAGGACGGGCCTGCGTGCCATATAGTGTAGTTTTCCTTTTTTTTTTTGAGTGTGCGAGTGATTTTGCAGGTCCTGTTTTCATTATAGGAACTGTCCCTCCCTTTTTCTCCTTTGGGTGCTTTGGGGGGTTGTCTAGGATTGGTTTTAGGCTGGGGAGGGGTTTATCCGGGCTCCCTGTAAAAAAAAACTTTCTCTTCGTCTTGCGTCCCTGTAGGGTAGTCCAGCAGAGGGGAACTTTCTCTTCTTTCCTTTCTCTCAAATACTTCTATTTTACTGGCATCTGTCTTTCTTTTCTTCTGTACGGCCTTATCCCCCTTAGTGTGTGAATGTTAATACGTGATTTTATGTCATTCAATTCAAATGGCGTCCTTGTTTGTACTTTTCCTGCCTCCGTGCGTCTGTTGGTGTGTGGCGACGGTTTGGATCCTTGCCCTCCTCAGAACCCTGTCCTTTGTGACAATGAGCATGTCCTTCTTCAGACTTAGAACCATCAGTAAGTACTCTTTGGAAGGATGGAGATTTTGAACATGGTAACGACTACAGAATAACGTCTTTATGCAGAGAGCTGGTCGAGTACTTGCGGGAAATAGAAAGATCGAAGCGGATCCGAGATTTTTTTTTTTTTTTAAGATTCGTGGTGGATTGTCTGGGAATTTCTATAGATCACAATCCCAACAGTGTTCAGTGTTGAAACAGAACTGGGATTATTGTTGTATTTCTCTTGAGAGTGAGGGTTACACTAATGGAAACTGAAGTGGGTAAGCGAAATGGGACTTCAAATGAAGAGAAATACTGAAAATTTGTTAAGCCCTGTAAAAATTCAAAAGTATACACTGCATAAATGAGATCATCCGCACTGCTCATAGCAAATGTTTAAAATGTCCATACATTTATACCTACAACACTGCTAAAAGATGTCACGTCGTGAAATACAAGTCCTACCGTGTCCACAAATCAGAATTCCAGCAAAACGACGAGCACCCCGTTCACATTGCTTACAATATGCGATCACCACCATTTCGACGGAGAATTACCAAAGGATACACGTGTGGAAGACGTTTCACTGGCCGAGTTCCGCCACGTCTCTCTCTCTCGCAACACACTCGGAAACACGCACAGGCGTTGGGTCTTTGCTGCCTCATCCTGCAGTTCGAGGATGGGTGCGCGGATGCAGGAGGAAGATGTGCAGAAGGACAGGTGATCACCAGACGCCAGAGGAGCCAGGCACCGGAGCGCGAGGTGCTGATGGGTGTGGCTATCCGACGGCAGGCACGGAGAACTGGGAATCGAAGTCTGCACAGACAACGAGAATTAAGTCAGAGGGGCTTAGGGGGCATTGTGGAAAAAATGTTCGTTGTAGTCAGAATCCCAGGCCCCTTGCTTCGAGTCTGGCATGTGTGTGTGTTTTGTGTGTGTGTGTGTGTGTGTGTGTGTGTGGTGGTGTGTGTGTTTTGCGCGCGCGCGCTATATTTTACATTTACTCTAAGCGAGGATAATTAAAATGCTGCTCCTTTCTTTCATTAGCTTCATCTTCTCCTACGGGGTTGATGCGGATATAACAGTCAGCTTTAAGAGCAGCACCAACTTTGTGACCGAGAAATCTGTCATGACAAGTGTGAGAACAGCCCCACTTCCAGAAAAATCCATCTTAACACTCAGCTACGCAGTGTAAGAGCAGACCCTACTTCAAAGAGAGATGTATGTCACGTCAGTTTAGTTGCACAATGTTAAGAGCAGCACAAACGTCCGAGAGAAAAATCTGTCATGACATTCAGTTATAAAACTTAAGAGCAGCCTCAACTGCAGACACAGAAATCTGTCATGACGGTCAGTAAATGCAATGCGAGAGCGTCCCCAGCATTAGACAGTGATATTTGTTACGACCATCATACATTTTCGAACACCATAAATCGGTTCGTCGTCCCTTGATCATCGATTTACCAGTCCAAGAAAAGATTGTTAAACTTATTTGTCTACTTCTGGCACAAAAAATGCAATCTGTCTTGGTCCAAACATGTTTCTGTCATTCACATTTTCATAATCAATAGTAAAGATGGATCACTTTATCAATGGTCCGGCACATTTGATCTGTATTAAAAAAACAAAAAGGAGATAAACAGCAGACGGAAAAACATGCGGACAGGTACCAAATGAATGCGCACAGAGATGAATGTTTTTAGTCTGTTCTCCATCTGCCTTTTTTTTTTTTTTTTTTTGGCTTTTTCTTTTAAGACCGACACCTTCACAGAAAGCGGTTCTCTGGGACTGAACATTCCTTTTGTACAAGGCAACAGCGTTGAGAAAGATCCACCCTGGGAACGTTTTGCCGCCATTTTATACTTCTGTCCTACCTACTCCTCATTTTCCACATAAATGTAACGTTTTGGGATGGGGACAACGCATACTCACTCTCACACACAGACACACGCACATATTCGCAACAGAAGTTCAGGGTCACAGGCACTTTGGGGATCACGGAAGACAAAGGCATGCAGTAAACTAAATCACGTCCAAACTGTATACCACTGTGATAAATGTGCACAACGACCTGCCCCTCTTATCTTAAACGGATTTATATTACGGGGGTGTATTCACGCATGCGCGTTTTCTTTTTCAGGCGAAGCTGGAAATATTAGGGCTGGGAGGGGGGGGGGGGTGTATACCTTCTTGTGGACAGCAAGCATGTCTCGTCGCAGGCAACTGGACTTGGATGGCATGACATCGTTCTCGCGACAACAGCAGCGTCCGAAGAGCAGGATCTGGGTCGTCGTCATCCAGGCCGTCACAGAGTTGCTTCCTTCAAACTGGTCGGCGATGGCCACGTCCGTCTTGGCAGCTCGCCTCAGGGGGAAAGGCCACATCAAGACGTCTGAGAGTTCAGTAGGTTCCCCGGTGGGTTCCCGTCGAGGATTTGAACCCATGAAGGCACGCAACGGCGGGTCCTGTTTTGAATACGCACTAAATAAAACGAGTCAGTCGTCGGCAAGTCCAATTCAGTGATGAATCAATCATGTCTGTTAATACACAACCACCCAGATCCCCGAGTTAAAGACAAAAGACATGCCGGAAGCCGGGAATGTCCGTCTAACTGCCTGACCTCATTTGGATACAGGGTCTTTGCACAGAAACACATGGGTAATCAGATATACATTAATGAGGGAATGGAAACGGAGGAGCGTCTGGTAACAAGATCTCGACAGTC